>JAJHUR010115111.1:2965-13305 GCA_027495735.1 Lutjanus campechanus | reverse complement strand
GATTCCTGGCTCCTCTAGTCTACATGTCGAAGTGTCCTTGGGCAAGACACTGAACCCCGAACTGCTCCCGGTGCTGCGCCACCGGTGTATGAGTGCGCGTGAATGCGTTCTGATGCACAGGTTGGGTCTTCTGTAGCAGAAGAAGCCACCTGTCATTAGTGTGTGAAAGTGTGTGTGAACGGGGTAGATGTGACCTGTAATTGTCAAAGCGCTTTGAGTCGTCTACAAGACTAGAAAAGCGCTATATAAATACAGTCCATGTCCATTTACCATTTACTGGATGTTGTATGTTTAGCTGGTGATACCGACCCTCCTGGTGTTCACGTTATTGTGTCCACCCCTGTGGTGCAGTTGATGCTGTTGGCCAGCAGGAGGCAGCGACACACTGAGTCTGGATGATGAACTGGCCTCCAGTCAATCAGACCTCAGAGAGCAGCAGAAACAGCGGGCTGCTCCTTTAAACTGTAAAAACAGTCTGACATTTAGACGTCTTCGTGTGTCTGTAGGCCACGTCTACCCTTTAGTTTCCCATCATGCAGCTGTGCCTCTCCCTGGGGATTGTGGGTAGCAGCATTGTGTTGCTCGGGGGTTTGAACAGCCCCACACACACACACAGATCCACAGACCCCCACAGTGATCCAGGGCCTGATTTTAAAGGTCAAAGTCTGAAGAAAGAAAACGAGTTGAACTGAAACCGGCTCTGTTCAGTCTGTCGTCATGTCGTCTCTTTGTGGTGGTTTTGTATCTCGGAAGTTTGTATCTTTGTGTTCATTTTGTTTTTAATGGTAGTTCTGAGTCTCCTTGTAGTCGATTTGTGCCGGTGTTTGGTGGTTTTGTGTCTTTAGTTGTAGTTGTTGTAGTTGTTTAACTTCTCTGTGTAGTGGTTTTGACAGTGTCCTCAGACAGATGTCCTGTAGGACCGGGTCATATGGTAACACTGTATGCATACATCCAGTGACTGACTGACAGCGCAGGCAGCCAATCAGAGCAGAGGATTGAGAGAACAACAAACACTGTTGACAGTTTGTTCATGTTGAAGCTTTAATATTTCCACTGAACAAAACAAACAACGTTTAAATAAGACACAAAGGACAACCAATAAGAAATCATAGAAAAATAATCAGAAATGAAGGCAACTGTTACCCACAATTCACTGCAGGAGGTTTGGCTTCTGTGGAAGGTTAGTGTGTTACACTTTATTTCTACATGTTACTCCTCCGTCTGAAGGCTCTGCTCCTCTTTCTCCTCCTCTCCTGCTCCATCTTTCTCTTCCTCCTCCTCTTCCTGTTTGTCCTCCTCCTCTCCTCCTGTGGTGGAGGACGTGTTGTCTCCATCGTAGATGATGTCTTCAGGGTTTGGAGCAGGAGGACAGAAATCCTCCTCGGGGAGAATCTTGTGGAAGATCGACTCGGCCTGAACAGAAATAAAACGTGAAACGTCACAGAGGTGAGTCAACGTCAGATATTTTTACATCTGATGGACGTGACACATCTGTGGTAGCATGTTAGCATCCTGATATCAGCAGTACTTCTCCTACACTGTTAATAACTGTCCTGCTAATAAAGTTTCATTTGAATTCAGTAATATGAATGATGGTGTAACAGTTATCTGAAGATGGAGAGAGAGTGTGTGTGTTTGTGTGTGTGTCTCACCTGTCTGATGGCGTGTTCATGTCCCAGAGCGCCGTCTGGTCCAGAGCACACGTACACATTAGACGGGAGGTTATGACCTTCGACCTCCAGCCCCGAACCATCGGCCATGTTGAAGTAGAGACACCAGAGGACAGATGGACAATTTTCTGTGGGGACACAGACAGACAGGTGTTAGCCCCGCCCCCTCCAGGTGCTGATTTACCTACATATGTTTGGCCTGTAATAGAAACTGGAGCTTCTCTGGGAGGAGGAGAGGAAGAGGAGGAAGAGGAGAAGAAAAGGAAGAGGATGAGGAGGAAGAAGAGAAGAAGAAAAGGAAGAGAAGGTACAGCAGCAGAGTGGAGTTATAATAGAAAACTAGTGATCGTCTGAACTTGTTTGTTTGTTTGTTTGTTTGTTTGTGATGACACAGTTTGACTCGTTTCCTTCCACACAGTCACTTTACAACACACAGCTGACCAATCAGAGCCTGAGGAAGCTGTGATGTCAGACTGTACACACTGAGGATGGAGCTTGTGATGAGTATTTAAATGTACGTAACAAAATTTCACATTGACATACACATGCTTACTTCAGGGACTCCTGTAAAAATGAGCGTCTTCTGGGACATCAACAGATTATTAACAACATGATGAAAGTGACTTTGTTTCAGACATCAGCTGTCAGATTAAACCTTCAGTCTGATCACTTTCTGATCATGTGACCACAACTTTTACAGATCTGACACTAAATTAAGAAACATTACACTAATTATTTAAATATACACTGAAATGACACACGTGTATGTAGTTTATGTATATGATGTGTATCATGGTGAATTGTTCTGTTGTCTCAGTTCTGTCGTTTGGACTTTTTATTGCTTTTTATGTTTAACATCAACCTGCCAGTGGGACTGAGGATGGAAATCATCCCACATATTTACATGTAAATGTTCATCAATATGTACTGTTCCCATTTTTAAAAATAAATAAATCTGAAATCTGAAACATGTCTGAACCTATTTTTCAACTGATGAGACCGTGACAGGATAATTAATCAGGTAATCAATTATTGATTGAAAAGTGATTGGAGTCATTTAAATTAAAAAGTCTAAATTCTCTGATCTCAGTTTCTTAAACGTGAATATTTTCTGGTTTCTTTACTCTGAACATCTTTGACTTGTGGACAAAACAAGACATTTGAGGACGTCATCTTGGACTTTGATCATTTTAGGGACATTTTATGGACCAAACAGCTAATTGATTAATGGAAAAATTATTGCCAGATTGGTCACTAGCTGAAAAATTGACAAGAATTGTGACAGGATTAGTTAATTGATTAGCTGAGAAAATGATCAACAGTCTAATTATAACAAGAAAGACTTGGAAAATAGGATCCACGTCCGTGCCCGCCAGATGTTTGGATCTACTTTTCAACTGATGAGACTGTGATGGGATTAATCAATTGGTTAATCAGGAAAATGATGGACAGATTAATTGAGAATGAAGATAATGATTAGTTACAGCCGTGTATTGATCAGATGATAAGAGTTTTTAAACGGATGATTTCATTTTAAAAACAGCGTGTTTGGATTTATTCTACATTCACGTGGCAGAAACACTGAGACCTGCAGGTTCGTTAACATGTGACTCTAGAAAGCATTGATCCTGGTCTCCTGATCACTTATTAAACTGATCATCAGATGATAATGATCAGCAGCTGATTGATCTGGACGTCCCCGCTGCAGCCTGTTGACGACGTCACTTTCAGTTGTAGGAAGCTGGGACGTTCTTCACTATTTCCTTACTATTATTGATTAATAAGAATCACTGTTCAGATGAATGAAACTAATCGATCAGATTGATCAGAGTGAATGTTGAGTATCAGGATAAATCTGCAGTGGAACAGAAACATGACGGAGAAGCTTCTCTCCTCCTCCCTCATCACCTCTGATAAATCTCTTCACACCTGCATTCATCCATCCTGCCGTGTGTGTGTGTGTGTGTGTGTGTGTGTGTGTTCACTGCTGCAGGTTGTTCTTGTTCTAATTAAAAGAAGACGAGGGAAATGATGAATGAAATAAAGAGGAAGAGGAGGAGGTCAGAGAGGAGACAAAGTTTACAGCAGAGACAGTATCACTGTGTGTGTGTGTGTGTGTGTGTGTGTTACCTTGATCATGTGACTCTGGCGTGCGGAACATCCTGGTCACAACAGGCGACAGGTCCTCGTAGGCAGAGCCAGTTGACTGACAGGTGAGGTGGACCAGATCTACAGAGAGACAGAAAACGTCTTCATGTGATGTGTGTGGTTCAGTGTGAAGACTGACGACAGTGAGACGTGTCCTCACTCAGAGAGACAGACAGAGAGAGAGGTCAGCTGACCAGCAGACAGACAGACAGACAGACAGACAGACAGAGAGAGAGGTCAGCTGACCAGCAGACAGACAGACAGACAGACAGAGAGGTCAGCTGACCAGCAGACAGACAGACAGACAGACAGACAGAGAGGTCAGCTGACCAGCAGACAGACAGACAGACAGACAGACAGACAGACAGACAGAGAGAGAGGTCAGCTGACCAGCAGACAGACAGACAGACAGAGAGAGAGGTCAGCTGACCAGCAGACAGACAGACAGACAGACAGGTCACATCAGGTGTTTGAGTCGACTCAGTAACCTCAGACTTCAGCGGCTGCTGAAGACGATGTCTGTTCACTGTTGAACTAAAAGTTGTAAAATAATCAGGATGTCTGTGAGCTGTGACTCAGTGAGGACATAAAACTGGTGGACGCAGAGTCATTTTTTGTGGACATCAGGACCTGCTTAAAGTGATATTCCACCGCAGATTAATAATCGACTCAATATGTCCTCACCTCTATGCCGATGTGATGATGGTGAAGATCTTCAGTTCACTAAACAATCCTGGAGTTTCAGCAGAAAACAGGGTTGCTGCTGATGTCAGTGAATGGAGACCAAATGTAAATGTCACATGTAAACATGGCGCCGATGCATCGCAAGACTTCATATATCTTTTAATGGACGCATGTGTGAAAATATCGCAAGATCGGCGCCATGTTTACATGCTACCTGGGAGGCTACAGTTGACATTTCAGCTAAAAACATGGTGTAAATGGCGTCTTTTGTGGTTAAATTTTAATGTCGCGGCTCGCGGACACTTGGATTACACCACACGAGCAGGATGGAGACATTCTGTGTTTGTTTTGTGTTCTTTTTTTTACATTTACATTTGGTCTCCATTCACTGACATTAACTGCAACACTGTTTCTCCAGGATTGTTTTGTGAACTGAAGACCTTCACCATCCTCACATCAACATAGAGGTGAGGACATACTGAGAGGATTATCATTCTGCAGTGGAATATCGCTTTAATGTCGGAGGAGAAAAAGTCCTCTCAGTCTTTACTGCAGTAGAAGTACAGATATAAAGTAGAAGCACTGATTCAACTTGTTTACTGCAGTAAAAGTGAAAAAGTTACGTTGTTTTTTTCTTGTTACGTTGTTTTCGTCTTGTTGCGCTGTTTTTTTCTTGTTGCGTTGTTTTCATCTTGTTGCATTGTTTTCGTCTTGTTACGTTGTTTTTTCTTGTTGAGTTGTTTTCGTCTTGTTGCGTTATTTTTGTCTTGTTGCGTTGTTTTCGTCTTGTTACGTTGTTTTTTCTTGTTGCGTTGTTTTCGTCTTGTTGCGTTGTTTTCGTCTTGTTGCGTTGTTTTCGTCTTGTTACGTTGTTTTTTCTTGTTGCGTTGTTTTTTCTTGTTGCGTTGTTTTCGTCTTGTTGCGTTGTTTTCGTCTTGTTGCGTTATTTTCGTCTTGTTGCGTTATTTTCGTCTTGTTGCGTTGTTTCCGCCTTGTTGCGTTGTTTTCATCTTGTGGCGTTGTTTTCGTCTTGTTACGTTGTTTCCGCCTTGTTGCGTTGTTTTCATCTTGTGGCGTTGTTTTCGTCTTGTTACGTTGTTTTCGTCTTGTTGCGTTATTTTGTCTTGTTGCGTTGTTTCCATCTTGTTGCGTTGTTTTCATCTTGTGGCGTTGTTTTCGTCTTGTTGCGTTGTTTTCGTCTTGTTGCGTTGTTTCCGTCTTGTTGCGTTGTTTTTGTCTTGTTACGTTTCCATTCCTGATTAATGTGGAACCCTGAATTCTACACTGAAATATTATGAGTTTATTGTCAAACAGATATTTGTTTCTGGTAATATTACAGCCAGTCTCTCATTAAATTGTGAATTTATTCTTGTAAACAGTGATATATTTTTATTTTTGCGTTATTTTCGTCTTGTTACGTTGTTTTCATCTTGTTGTGTTGTTTTTGTCTTGTTACGTTTTTTTCTTGTTGCGTTATTTTCATCTTGTTGCGTTGTTTTCGTCGTTACGTTGTTTTCCTCTTGTTGTGTTGTTGTCCACTGGGACTTCTAGGATCACTGGGACTTCTGGGATCACTGGGACTGCTGGGATCACTGGGACTTCTGGGATCACTGGGACTGCTGGGATCACTGGGACTTCTGGGATCACTGGGACTTCTGGGACTACTGGGATCACTGGGAATTCTGGGATCACTGGGACTACTGGGATCACTGGGACTTCTGGGATCACTGGGACTTCTGGGATCACTGGGACTTCTGGGATCACTGGGACTGCTGGGATCACTGGGACTGCTGGGATCACTGGGACTTCTGGGATCACTGGGACTTCTGGGATCACTGGGACTACTGGGATCACTGCTACCGGGTCAAACTGGTGGAAGAAACCCGCCAGTTCAGACAAAAAGAAACAAATGAAACGCTTTTTTCTTAATGTACATAAATGACTTCAGTGATTAACTGATTAATGAAATACTTGATTTTTCTTCCAATCAACGTGTCAATTAATCAACTAATTCTCTTTGTTACTGTTAAAACCTCATAAATAACATGTTTATAAGACTGTATTGTGGATATGATCACACCTCTGTGTGTGTGTGTGTGTGTGTGTGTGTGTGTTTAGATGGATGGTGTTTTGTTTTAAAAGCGTTCAGGCCCACTGACTCAGTAACCAATCACACTGCAGCATCAGGACAACACAGAAGAAGAAGAAGAAGAAGAAGAAGAAGAAGATGATGATGATTTGACAGGAGGAACACACACACACACACACACACACACACACACACAGCTGCAGTGTGTGTGTGTGTGTGTGTGTTGTTGGTCATTAATCAGTGTTTCTCTCAGTAGATTCATCAGTTTCTCTTCAAGGACGTTCTGGAGGATTTTCAGCTGCAGACTCACTGATCATCAACACACCATTCAAACCTTCATATATACATGAAATAAACTGTGTGAACACTCAGGCTACTAAAACCTGCACACAAACCTCATCAAGGACTCTTAAATTACAGTAAATAAAATCTTGTGTAGAATCTGAATACACATCACATAAGACACAGTGACATCAGGTAAAATGAGTTCACATGAGAGATAATAAAATAAAACATGAGATTTGAAACTGTTGTTATGTTGAAATGTTTATAAAGATCTAAAATGAGCGAACAAGTGAGATATAAGGAGATTATAAGATGAAGATCTTTAGTATAAGTGAGGGGAGACGACAACATTGTGAAATTAACAGACGTCACTACAATAATTGGCCTCATTCCAGAGAACAATGAGGACGCCTGTAGGACCGAGCAGAGGGACCGGTCTACAGTGTTGTCATGACAACAACCTTTATCTTAATGTGGCAAAAACAAAGGAGTTAATAATCGATTTCAGGAAATCCAAACCTGTTCAACCACCAGTTTACATTAATGAATGAGCCTGTTGAAACTGTAAATTATTTCACATGTGTACGGACCTCTGACTCCGCCCACTGGTCTCTGAACATCAGCTGTGTTGTCAAGAAGGCACAACAGACACTATTTTTTCTGAGACGTCTAAAGAAACATGTTATGTCAACAGAAACAGGAAGTACACTGGTGTGGATCAGGAACATAATGACACAGGAACCCAGAACCCAACCCAGAAACATCTGAAAAGAACAATAAAAACAGCTTCAAGTTATTGTAGTAATTATAGGAGCACAGACACAGGACATGTACACGTCCCGCTGCAGGAGGACAGACAGCACTGTGCATTATAAAGAACACTGGTCACTGTGTCTCCATCTTCTCTCAGAGCATCAGAGCTGAGACCACCTGCCTCAGTGACGGTTTCTCCCTGCAATATTATTATTCTTATTTATATGTTTTAAGGTCTGAGAGAGAGTCAGGGCACAATGCATCTCACTGCACTGACTTGAACTTGATATAAGTCATGAAGCTGAGATGAGAAACAACAAGAGAAGGTCATTTACAATAATATTAAAACATTACAGAATTATAGAGATTAGAAGAGATGTAGAGATTTATTTAAGTTTTTACACAGTGTACACATCATGGCTGACGTGTGTGCGAGCTGCAAATCAGGCTGATACTCAAACTAAAACAGGAAATATATTTTAAATTATATTTCAGTGAGCTCATATTTAAGGGATTTTCTCTCAAAATGTAGCATTCTGAGAGGATTACATGTTTTAAATGAATTTATTTCATTTAAAGATATTTCTGTCATTCCTCAGTGTACCACTAGAGGGAGCCTGTGTACCACCAGTGGTCCTCGAACCACAGTTTGAGAATCTCAGCAAAAAGATACTTTAGGACAGGAGTCTGCAACCTTTAACCTCAAAAGGAACATTTGTGGCCAAAACAACAACTCTAATTATAATAAAATAATATAAATATAATAAAATTCTAATATTTTCCTCTGAGCTCCCCAACACATCAACCATCACCTGATGACCCGACGTCCACCAGCTTCATGTCCTCACTGTGAGTCTTCACCAACACCTTCCAGACACGAGTCTGACACCATCATCATCCTCACAGAGGAACCACAGACACGAGTCTGACACCATCATCATCCTCACAGAGGAACCACAGACACGAGTCTGACACCATCATCATCCTCACAGAGGAACCACAGACACGAGTCTGACACCATCATCATCCTCACAGAGGAACCACAGACACGAGTCTGAGACCATCATCATCATCACAGAGGAACCACAGACACAACACGAGTCTGGCACCATCATCATCCTCACAGAGGAACCACAGACACGAGTCTGACACCATCATCATCCTCACAGAGGAACCACAGACACGAGTCTGACACCATCATCATCCTCACAGAGGAACCACAGACACGAGTCTGACACCATCATCATCCTCACAGAGGAACCACAGACACGAGTCTGACACCATCATCATCCTCACAGAGGAACCACAGACACGAGTCTGACACCATCATCATCCTCACAGAGGAACCATGAACACGAGTTCAGTTTACAAACCAGACGAGAAGCTCGTCTCATCAAAAACCACATCACACTTCATCAAGGCTGCGTTCACTGAGTCAAATGTTTTTATGTTTGAGACACCAAAGACACTCTGTTCACCACATGTAGAGGTTTGGTGTTTAAAAAGATTAGTGTCTGTCCCTGAATAAAGACATTCAGTGAGACACAGTGACACGAGATGACAGGAGACAAAAATAAAATATTAAGATAAGAAAACGTTGATCAAATATGATCAGACCAGCAGAGTTTGTGACTCACATGTTCCAGGCATGCAGGTCATCGTGGACGAACACAACTCCACCATCTTCACCGCCGGACACCCTGCTGCTACTGGAGGAACCGTTACCATGGAGACCTCACCAGACAGACAGATGGACAGAGAGACAGACAGATACAAGTTTCACTTTAGTTTAAGCAGACAGATAAAAGTCTTTAATGAAAAACCTCCTCTGAGTGTTGAAAACCAGATTAGTTTCATCTTATTACCGAACACTGCAGGCTAACACACACACACACACACACACACACACTCACACACACACACACTCACACACACACACACACACACACACACACACACAGCAGAAGATCTATGAAGCATCATAATTCTCTGACCAAACTTAATTCAATATTTCAATATTTAACTCACACCTAATTAGTGAGGAGTGTGTCTGAGTGTGTCTGAGTGTGTGTGTGTGTGTGTGTGTTCAGACAGATGAATTTGGGGATTTTCTTCAGTTAGTGACTCTTTATTTGACTCCTCTCTTTCTCCTCTGTCTCATTACCATCAGTCCCATAATTCACTGGGGCTGAAGGACACCGTGACCTCTGACCTGAGCCTCCAATCAGCTAGTTAGCATTATAAGCACTGTGAGCTAACTTTCCACGTGATGTCAACAGGTTTTCTGGCAGAAACCCTGACAGAGCAGAACTGCAGCTGAAGACATACAGACGGTGGAATAATGAAGGAAAAATAAACACTTTCACACGATTTATTAATGTGATTTATTAATGTGATTTATTAATGTGATTTACCTGCTGGTCTGAGTCACTGAGCAGAATGGAGCCGTCAGTTATCAAAACTGCTCTGGAGAGAAACCTGAACACAGACAGACAGAGACAAATGTTATGTATTATTTAGAGGTGGGATGTGATTAAAAAAATTAATCTAATTAATTAGAGGCTTTGTGATTAATTAATCTCAATTAATCGCATTTTAATCGCATAACCATATTTACCACAAGAAGCAACATTTTTCAATATAAATGGATTTTGGTATATGACTTAATCAAATGATAGACACATACATATATTTAAACAACAAAATATTGT
>JAJHUR010115108.1:853-12506 GCA_027495735.1 Lutjanus campechanus | reverse complement strand
AAAAAGAACACAAAACAAACACAAAATGTCTCCATCCTGCTCGTGTGGTGTAATCCAAGTGTCCGTGAGCCGCGACATTAAGATTTTACCACAAAAGATGCCATTTACACCATGTTTTTAGCTGAAATGTCAACTGTAGCCTCCCAGGTAGCATGTAAACATGGCATCAATGTATCGCGAGACTTCGTATATCTCTTAATGGACGCACGTGTGAAAATATCGTGCAAATATAGCGTCTTTTGTGGTTAAATTTTATTGTCGCGGCTCACGGACACTTGGATTACACCACACGAGCAGGATGGAGACATTTTGTGTTTGTTTTGTGAACTGAAGATCTTCACCCATCCTCACATCAGCATAGGGGTGAGAACATATTGAGTGGATTATCATCTAGGGGTGGAATATCGCTTTAAGCATGCACCCATAAGCATTTGCACGACATATCGAAGCATGGCACCAATAGTGCCACATTGTGGTCATCAATAAAACACCACCATCAATCAATTACCACTGATTTTATGTGGTATCGTGAATCACAAATGCTTCTTGCTGCGACTTTTTCAGAGGCTGGGCTGGTGAACAACAGCAGTAGATGCAGCAATCACTAATAGTTTCTTTAGGAAATGCAAATATTCTAATTTCATTTCTTTTTCCATATGTTGTCATGTATGAAAAGGCCCAGAATGAACACTGAATGTATGTATGCAGACTACTTGATTAGTAAAAGTGAATTCTTTAAACAGCATTTGTATAAGAATGATTCTGTCCCAAGCTTTTTTTTTTATCACTGGTTGAACTGTTCTAACTGTGATAACTCAACAGTTCACTGTATTCACTGACGTTTGTTCTCAAACACTCTACCTCACACACTCATCACAGAAGGTGTCAGCGTGTGGCCAAAAGCGATGTTCTTAAACTCTGACTTTTGTTTCCTGAGCAAGGTAGCAGGAGCCAAACAGGCTCCCACACACTCATGCAATGGTTCGCCGTGTTCGCTGAAACGCCCTCAGACTGACTGACTGAGCGACTCTGGATGGATGTCAGGATGTGACGGCATGAGCTGTCAACGCTGTTGTTGTTGTGCATACATTAAACTCAAATAAATAATAACTGAACCTGTGTCCTCTAAGTTATGATTTCAGGCTTTATAGGACAGGACAAGACGACAATTTTTCTGTTGGGTAAGAAAAATTGAATTTTTCATTGGGCACTTGTGTTCATAAAACATGTATGATTATTTGGTGTGTTGTATAGTCCACACTGCAGCTTCAGCACAAAGAGACCATGAAAAAAAGAATAAAAGTTGCCAGTACAAAGGCTTGAAAAGCGTTTCTATGATTCCTTTAGTGTCTATGATTTTTTTTAATCTTTCAGGGCGTATACAGCTTCACACGAGAAAACCTTGAAACTATAATTAGCAAGAAACCCTTTCCAAAGACTGTCCCCTCAATTTTAGGCTTCCATTGGCCAAGGTTGAAGACAAGACATGCTTACAAAGGCACACCTTGAGCCTCAATAAAACTTTAAACGGCTGTCTTTCCCACCATGATGAATAATGGTTTTGTTGGCCTTGGTTGCAAAGCCATCTTCTTGTCCAAGAAAAAAACAAAACAAAAAACGTCCAGATAGATTTATTCAAAAAACCACCAGGACACTGGTACCTGCACTCAGCCCACACAGCCAGTCCCCTCTGATAAAACAGGAGATACATGCTGGAATTATGTAAGTCGAGCAGCGGGAGGAAACATTGCTTTGGTGAGCGCTTGCCAGTGTTCAACGGCAACTACTGATTACACAGCATTTAAAGTGGTGAATAATGTTGCTTTGGATAAAGGGGCCGCTGGCACAGCTCATCGACCTGGCTAAGAGATGTCAACATGTGTCAGTGAATACAGCTTGTTTTGATGCTGCCTCTTTATTGGCAGCTCCTCCCCGTGTTTGAGCATTTCTCCTAACAAACAAATTGATTTTTTCCCCCCCAAAGTGCAACATCCCTGTGAGTGCAATAGACCTGCAGAAATAATCTAATTGTATTCTATTGAGGTTTTCTTCCACACCACCTACATTTGATCCTAAAGTTTTAAAAATGATGTCTCTTGCTACAAGACTTACTTAGGGTTATATTTTATCCAGAATCACCAAAATAAAAAACTCCTCCAAAGTCATCTTCAAAAGCAATGGTAGATATTTCATATATATATATATATATATATATATATATATATATATTTCAATATAATAGATTTGTGTATATTTCTCATTTTCCTCCTGATAACTTACTAGATTTGTTGCCAGTTGCTTAATTCATATTAAATATTTTTGCAGTAAAAGAGATCCATGACTATAGGTAGATAGTGGACTAAACCAATGTGAGGTGCCTGATGCCAAAAATAAACAAAAATATGGTTGACTGAGACAAATGAAAAGTTTGTTTGGCAGGTGCACACGCAAGAGAACCCTCAGAAGTGCACCCTCCTTATATATAAACAGCACAGAGGAGGAAAAATTATGCATGTGGTAACAGGCGCCATTTTACATTTTATTTTAACAGCATGTATTTTTTTAGGCTGCCACTGGTGCTGCCGTTGTTGTATGACATCAGATGACTTAATTAAGTTTTAGTTGATGGATTTGCTCCACATTGACAAGCAGGAATTCTGACTTTGGGTGGCGTTCCATTGTATTTTCTCTAGTATGAGGATGGAAATTTGTCTTCGAGTTGTCTTGAATGCAGCATAAGAACTACACAGATATTGCCAATCTTCTAGCTAAGGGTCTCCTTAATGTATGTATGTCATATAGAAACATAAGTCACAAATTGACAAACTGATTTCATAACCGTTAAAAAAAAAGACTCCTTGCAGTTGATTTAAACTAAATGATCACACAGATGGGGTGTAAAGAGGGCAATTTTGTTTGCAAGGTGCAATTTTCTACTTGCACAGTGTAATGTGATGTGTCTCCGATTTATGTGCTGCACTTCGTTTACTTCCTGTAAACAGTGCAGTAACGTTACCTTCGCCTAAGTTAGTGACTTCACTTCTTCACTGTTAGCTTGGCACATATTGTTCAAAGTATTTAATGTTCTTTTTGTATGTGGTGTTTTTAGGATTTCAATAATCACCTCAGTGTCTTAGATAACCAATAGCAACATTAGCTGGATAGATATTTTGCATTGTCGTCCTAATTCAACCTGGACTTACAAAATAAATAAATAATAAATAGAACTCACCAAAAAGGTCTTGGCTTATCTTTCCGCTGTTCTTACAATCACCAAGTCTGGTTTGGTCGAAATAAACCCTCTTCTAACGACCTTAGATGTGAAAATATAACTGGAAGAGCAACCAGAGGGGTGTCGGACATCAGAGCAGCAGCAGGGAGAAACAAAAACAGAGTGTAGAGCCAGAATATTTTCACATCTAGTAAATTAAGGTTTTATTTCAAACCAAACAACCAAAGCTGCTGATTGTTAAGAGCAGTGGAAAGATGAGCCAAGCTGTTTTTGGTGAGGTTTATTTCATTTCTGTCAAGTTTTTTGTTAAAGTGTAAGATATGTTTTGTTTTTAAGCAGAAAAACAGTAACTTCATCATTGTAAAACATGTCATTCAAGCTCGACAGAAACAAAACAAAAAAACTCCTCACCAAAAACATTGTGGCGCCTGCAGACAGTACAAGAGGAGGCAGATTCATCCGTAATGACTGTTTTTGTGTTGATATCCATACAAACCGAGTCTCAATAACTGTGGTGGAGGTTGAGAGGGATGATAAATGGAGGATAGCATGACTCCAATCTGCCTGCCCAGCAGGAGAGATGCTTTGTGCACTGGGAATTTATAACTAAGCTGTAGCCAGGACACAGACTTTTACATTAAAACATGAAGTAAAAAATATTATTGTATATTAACAAACAAAAGATCAACCAAAGAGTGGAAAGTGACATACAGCACAGGCAATGAAAAGAGAGTACAACACAGCAGACTGAGTGCAGAGATGCAGTGCATGTATAAAAGGGCCCCCAGTTAGTTAGTGCCTTCTGCAAACTGTTATAAAACAAAATAGCGTCCTTGCTGGTGTCACCTTGTCCACTGTAGCTAGAGCCTAAAGTTATTCAGCACTGCATCGCCCCTGTCCTCCCTGAGAAATATTTCATCGGAAAAAAGCTAAATGTCAGCGAAGACAGGTCAGGAATTGAAAAGAAAAATGGCAGCAGATGTAAAAGTCAGTTTGCCCAAGCCTGAGCAAACAAGTCAAGTGAACCGACCCTTTAATATTAACTACTTTGCCAGAATTATAATAACTGGTATTTACAAATAATTTTTGCTCATTTTCAGTGAGGTCTGGCTGAGACTTCTGCTGTCTAATGAGACCTTTTTTCATAGCAGGAAAAACACAGGTGTAACTAATTACATCAATGATAACTCTCCGTAAATTGTCCCATTTGCCATTTGAGTCAACTAGCCATCATGCACAATACCAGGACCCCTGACTCGCCTATTTGGAAGGCAGCCATGTGTATAAACTTTGTTAATTGCACTTGCGTTTTTCCATCCATTACATGTCAAAATGATTGTTGTGGCCGGGTTTGAAGATAATACGTCTGAGTTTGTTTTTTTTTGCTCCTACCTCAGGTGTGGTTCTCACAGCAATGAAAAATGAAATAGAACTACAACATGACTTTCCAGAAACAGTGTCCTCGGATCTGTTAATCCACAGCACTCACTGGAAATATTGGAACTAGTTTGTACTAGTAGAAATTGCTCCTATAAAAGCTGTTCACAGTGAGGGCTGTGGATTATCCAGAATAGGGGCTTCATAGACTAGTCAGCTCTCAAAAACACTAGTCGACACTAGTGCATCATTGTAGATGAGTCTTTCATCTGTGGTTTTAACTAAATTTAAGGTATTTAGAGTCAGAAGATTTACGCTATTGCTGCAAGAAAGCAATCATGTTGTGACTGCAGGCAAACAGTATCTCATGGGCAGCATTCAGCCCAGACAAAACGTAGTGGAATGTTTATTTAAACAGAAACAATCCTGCATTGATCACCTTGTTGTGTTTGAAGCACACTGCACTGCATCACCTTTTTGAGTATGAGTATGAGCATCACCTTTACCATATGAGTTGTGACTGATTGGGCAACACTGGTGGCTAACCCACGACACAAAAGAGGAAATTCTATCATGATATACACTGCTTTCATACTGAACATGCTCCTGGTCACACAAGCTTGCTGGGGTTTAGTCCAATCAGAACGTGGCTCATTAAGGACTCTGCAATTTCACCTTTCCCCAGGTTGGTCCCACCTATGTATGTTAACCCTTTACAACACTTGATGATTGTTATTGGGTGAAAAAAGATATTTCTGCTGCAACTAGTCAACTGTTTTTTCATCAGTGAAACTAGGCCCTATTCCAGAGTAATGGGGACAGACTCTCTTGAATCAAACGATTACACAAAATTGTTATGGATAAGTCTGCTGATGGAGTCTAAATGTCTCTTATTCGAGTCAAGTCAGGCCAGTTTTATTTACATAAAGCCAAATCATAACAGGGCACTTTTCAGTCAAGAATGTGCTGAGACCCAACAACTCCCATCATGAGCAAGCAAGCACCAGGTAACAGTGGGGGAAAAAAAACTTTCATTGAGCAGAATCAGGCTCAGTGTGGACGTCATTCTGCTGCAACTGGTTGGGTTGAGACAGAATAATAACAAACCGGAAGCACTTATTGTCAACAAGCCGCATGAAAAGACCAAAACCTCTGAACTGACCCTACCAACAACTATGTTCCATCATTTCCAGCAACAAATGTGTATTAATCCCCAGTTGAAGATCGTCCCCTACACATGCTCTATTTAATTTTTTTGAGTAACGCTTGCTATAATCTACTGTGTTCAGCTGTTAGCCCTTCTTTTAAAAAATGACAGTATATTTTTTAACATGAAAGTATAGATTTGTTTTTACTTATTTACTAATATGTGCACTATTTTTTTTTTCTCCAGGGATTTGATGACAAATCCATCCCCATTTCCATTTTGTGCCACCACAAACAAAACTCATATGAATGCAGAAACTGTAGGCAAAGAGTATAAACTTGGTTTGAGAATTTTTTGTTTCTATTTGTAGTCTGAGTAGAATTGACCAATCACGTTTGAGTGGGCTTTGGTTGCATGTAGATAAACAGTCTGTGTGGAGAGCAAATAAGGGTGGAACACATTAGCCAAGATGCAATCTCAAAACACATCAGCTAACCTCTTATTAGCTTTTTAAAATGTATCTGCATTCATATGCAGATATCTGTTAATCGAGATTAGCCCCCAGCTCCGTTCTCATGTCTTAAATTGCTAATTGGGCCCAAATGACTGGCGCACAGAAGAGTAAGTCTTGGCCTGGATATCCGTTATCAGGATATCTGCTGGGTGCGAGCCTCAAAACTTTGGCCGCCGTCCCCAGAAGCTAAATCATTGTCATTGTCAGACGATAGCTGTTGGGTTCCGAAATTAACATGAAGTTAAATGTACTTTTTGGCATACTGTTCCTTCAACTTTTCCTCTGTCAGTTTACCTTATCTCTCCAGAGAAGGAGCTATAACTTGGAAGGATATATATGGAGAAATGTGCACAGCACAGTTGGAGCAAGAGTTTTGCCAGTCACATAAAGACTTGTAGCCCTTACCTAAAATGCAACATGTCTTGTCTTAGCGTTGCATTCTGGTCTATGGAGGCAGCTGTCAGCGTGAGGCTGTTATCGCTGCCGCCTCTATGATGGATTTCTCCCTGTATGATTGCTGAACGCCCGTGAAAATGGTAAGCCTAGAAAGAAGCCTCTTTCTTTGATACACAGGGACTGACACCGAAACCTGACATTTACTGTTGATGTTTTATGTAGTTAAAGATATTTCTGCTGTCAGACGTCATTGTAGCTGCTCTGGAAATATCTTGACATGAGATCACAGTCTCCATGACTGGCCTGTTATCCACAGGAATAAAATAGAAACATTACAAAATATAAAAATGGGAGCAGAAATGTAAGACATCACCAGCAGCTGCTTTGGGTGTCTTTTTTTTCCTTTTTTCTCTCAGCTTTTGCATGGAATTTAAAGAATGAGCAGCCTGTCGTCACTCCCAATGCGTCAAAATATGTCACTCTGGTCATTTCCCCTGTGCTTCAAACTATGATGCTGTGGATACCTCTGTAGTGCCATGATTTGATGTACCGTTAGAGGCAGGTGAGCGATAAAGTTAAGAGTGAGAAAGGCAGCGTATGGAGGAGGTGAGAGTGGATGGATGGGTCAAACATCCAACACAAGACTTTTACCAAGGAGAGCAGGGTTTGTGTGAAACATAAGTTATGTTACATAATTGTCAGAAGCTAAAGAATTACAATATTGGACCCGAGATGCAGATGATGCAGGCAGCGGGATAACTTTAGAGATTTATTAAATACAGGTAAAGCTTACTGGTGGGCAGACAGGCAGAGCAGTCAGCAGGCAGGCAGGTCCACAAGTTTGCAGTAAGGCAGACAGGTAACAGGTCCAGGTAACAGAAAACCAAAGCAAAACAAAAAAACAAAAAGAAACCAGAGCAAACTGACAAAGGCACAAAGGCCTGTAGTGAGTGGCTGACGAGGGAATGAGGTGCAGGTGGGAGGATGGGCGGGGACACTCAGGTGAGGAGACTGAGTTGATTGCAGTGTTGCAGGACAGGTTACAGCGGCACAAACTGGAGAAAAATCTGAGGGCACCAGGTGGACAAATCGAGAATGACAATGAATGTACCTGAGGAAATGGGAATGTGGTGGTACAGATGGACAAAGAGGCAGATTGTTGGTGCAGCTTATGCACGCCACACATGTCCAAAGAATATAATATGAATCATGTGCCGAATAAACGGATCATATTTGTGCCTAATTAGCAAGTTAGTGAGCAAACTAACCAGCAAGTTTAGTCAAATTTTACTTTCATACCTGTAGCACATAATCACAGATCACAGTTTGCACCCTCTGTCTTTAACTTCAGACCCTCATTAGCATGACAAAAAAATATTTTTTAGCCATGGAGTCTTTTGATGCTGAAAGGATCTTGGTTGATAGGGAGCAGTTTTGTGTGTAAAATTTTACTTTTCCATACCAAAGGGTACCGGCTAGTGACCTGCGGTGAGTCTCCTCTTGTGTGGCGTGTGAGTTCACTGTGCGTGCACAAATGGTTGCACTGCTAGTATCCTACTAGAGATTTGTGTGAAATTGTGTCATAATTAGCATATGAATTCTCGGGTTATGGCCAAATACATGTTTTTTTGAATGCTTGAATCCTAGTAAATGTTTCTACCAAATGTGAAGAAATTCCCTCAAGGTCTTCTTGAGACCCAGAGACAAAATGCCTCTGGTCGCAGTTGTTGCTGGTGTTGAGCCATGAAAAAGGTTTTTCAAAAACTGTGGAATCACGGAGGACCTTCAGCATATAATTATAGATGTGCACAAAGGAAAATTAGGCTGATGGGTCCAGGCACTTGTGAGATTAGCTGCATGCAAGGCTCCAGGTTCATTGGTCATGCACACACATGTACATATATGTGCACATACACGCAAACCAGTAGTTGATCCAGAATACCACCAGTTTAAACTTTAACTGTAAGCTGTACCACACACATTATGCCATCTTTCATCCCCAACCCTCTACATAACTAAGGTACTTATTTTAACCCAAACCAGGATCTTTTCCTACACCTAACAAAGTAGTTTTTGTTCCTTTATTTAGACATTTTACCCAGACATCATCTGTTTAGTAGTGCTAACTTGACCCCGGAGCCCTCTGTGTGCAAAACCGATGCTAGAGGGCAGCCTACAGCATTATAGTTTGAAGCGCAGGGCCACAGACCAAGCTGCCATATTTGAAGAGTTGGGAATGAGAAGCTGTTGGAATAACAGTAATTAAAATGTTCTGCATTGATTACTGTAATGGTCTTTTCTATCAGACAACTTCAGCTCATTTATAATTCTGCTACAGTCCCAACAAATACCAAGAAAACAGAACGCATCACACCATGTGGCTCTCTTCGCTGGCTTCCAGTGTGTCGAAGAATAGAGTTTAAATGACTGCTGCCTGTCTGGGAATCTCACACTGGCTTTGGTCCAAAACACATCTCTGCCTGTCTTTTAGCGTATGAACCCTCTCGGCCTCTCAGGGCATCAGTCTGCTAACTGGAGTGCAAACTAAAACATGGAGGAGCAGCGTTTATTTACTGTGCACCGTGGAGCTGAAACAAACTTTCAGAGGACTTTAACTAACACTGACTAACTCTACATAAATGCACTTTAAGGGGATAATTCAGATTATTAGGATGTAGGACGTAATTATCGATCAGCGCACCCCCAGTTTGGAGAAGTTAGACAGAGGCACGAGCAGGGAAGCTAAGCAAAGGTATTTTAGCCACTTAAAAAAAAAGTGAACACTATATTTAGAATATTTTCAACCACTGCAGACAGCCTTTTCTGATGGAAAACTGTCGCTATACAGTATGAGTCAAATGTTGCTCTCTCCAAATCCACCAGACTTCACTGGCAAAATCAGTCATTTTACCTCATGATACACGGGAGTTGCAGGTCTACAGCTGCCTCGATCGCTTAGTTAGTTTGTGTTATTGTCTGACTTTGGTGTTTTAAGATTTTAGTTTAGATTCACCAAAGTCACATGATAGCACAAACAAACGACCCGATCGAGGCAGCGGTAGATCAGTACAGTAACACGTGTTCTATGAGGTAAAATGACTAATTTCACCCATGAAGTTTGGTTGGTTTGGAGACAGTGATATTTGGGTTAAATAACAGTGGTTTCCTGTCAGAAAAAAGCTGTCTGATGGCAATTATCCAGCCGTTCCTTGATCGCAGGCATGGAGGAACTGTATCCTCTATGTCTTGAAAGACACAGGTCTTCTGAAGCAGTGGGACTCCTCCTAAGCAGCTGGATGTGAATACTGGTTTGGAGGAGCCCCACTGCAGAAGTGACCCTTTATTACAGGTTATATAAGGCATAAATGGCTGGTATGCTCACAGAGGGCCTGCAGATTGATTCACTCTGTGTAACCTCTGCACACCACATTGAGACAAATTACCACCGAGCAGAATCTATTCCAGTGCTGAAATGCCACTGACATGCAGCATCAGAAAAATAATATATTAAACCAGAAGAGTCCTGTTATTACCAGAGGTGCTCTCATACTGTTTGTCTGAGTGACTAATGTGTAATTAAGTGGACCAGCTGAAGTAGATTACCAGTGGAGAGTCCAGCGTGAAGCGACAAATACGTGTCATTTTGTCACTGCACATCAGTACACTTACCGTATATTTTTTTCACGTAGGCTCGACCGGTTGAATCCTGCATTTAGATTCAAAATACACGACCAGAAATCACAGAGATTTGTCCTCATAGTGAAGGATGTTCTTTAGACTGGAAGGGATCATTCAGATTATTTGTTGTATGTGGGGTTGTGTGACGTACTATCAATAGCCAGTTTATTACTTACACTCTTAGAAAGAAGGGTTCCAGAAGGTTTCTTCTATTTCATGGTTTTGAAACCTAATATTATATACTTTAATTCAACTTTGGCTGGGTGGTTTAGCCTGATATGTTTCATGTTCGGCGTTATGTTTACTATTGTTTGTCCAGGTATTCCTTCCTTTGTTATGCTCAAATGCACATTTACATTACCAGCGGTAATTATGCACATTTAAATGTTCTTTGTTAAGTTTCTGCTCACACTTCTGGTAAACTTCTACTAAACTGCCATAAACCTTTTCTGGGGCTTGTGTTTTTACACACACACCATCACCAGCAGTCCCAAAATACATTAATTACATTAAATTTACCCTTATGTTTATTTGAATTAGATGTTGAGTCCTTGGATGTTGACGGTATTTTCACAGCTGAAGGCAGAACTGTCACTGCACTCTGATGTTGTTCCTCTTTTCTCATTTTAAGAAATAATGTTAAATGTCCACACAGTGAAGCATTTCTTCACTCGGTTTCATTCAGACCATATTCTTTAGTTTAAAATTTATTTTAAAATCGTAATTATAATTTTTAATTATAGCTGCTGCGCAGCAATGGTCGGGGCCGGGCAATTTTAGGCAAAATTAGGCAGTTCTGAGCAACAAGCAGAGTGTAGGAAGATGAAAAAAAGGTGGCATTCTAATGTACATTTTACATCAGTTGAGGCTTGAATCACAATTTCTGGCTCAAGAGACTCTGCTTTATCTCACTGAGCTAATTAGCAAGAGACAACTCTGTGGTATATATGTTTAAAACTTCTACAGCTGCAATGATTAGTCAACTTTAGTAGTCTCTAATCCACATAGGATGATGCCTGAACATAGGACTTTCACATTAGAAAGTCCATCCTGCCTTAGCTGAGATTCGAACGCACGACTTCTGAGACTGAGGTCCGTCTTTTATCTCACTGAGCTAATTGGCAAGTGTTAGTTAATGTGTGGATTCACATTTTGACTAACCCAAGGATCAGGGTGCCAGGCAGCAGTCATCCATGCCATGGAAAAGCAAATTTCAAAGTGAGAGTTTCAAAGCTGTAGCACATATGGTTGATTTGTTGTGAATTTTCAAAGTTTTGAAATTTAGAGGCTTGCTGTAGCGCCACCATCA
>JAJHUR010115103.1:0-20437 GCA_027495735.1 Lutjanus campechanus | reverse complement strand
TGTGCTGTTTGTCTTGACTTGGTTTGACTCTGCTAGTCAGGCTTGCATGGCAGGGATTCACATCTCAGTGCTGCCGAGGTGTGTGTCTGTTAACTGTTTTTAGTCAAGTGGCTGACGCTGGACATTTCACTTCACTTTCACAACAATATTTTGTTGTTTAAATATATGTATGTGTCTATCATTTGATTAAGTCATATACCAAAATCCATTTATATTGAAAAATGTTGCTTCTTGTGGTAAATATGGTTATGCGATTAAAATGCGATTAATTGAGATTAATTAATCACAAAGCCTCTAATTAATTAGATTAATTTTTTTAATCGAGTCCCACCTCTAATATATACATATATATGAAAAATGTGCACTGGAGCTCATGGGTCATTGTAATAACAAAAATTGAAATGTTCTTTTACATGATGAAAAGATCTGACATTTGAAAAGAGAATTAACTTTTACCTTTTGTCTTGTTTTGCATTAACTGAATGAATTTAATAATAATAAGCACTTTGTGTACACTTTGTCAGTCATTTACCCTTGAAAAAGCATGTGTGCGAAGAACTATGTAAGGTATTGCAATTTTTACATATAGTATATTTGATCCTGGATGTTCCATTATTGATGCAACCAATTTGTTTGAATAACCCTTGAATTTGAAGTTGAAGTTTTACTTGTATTTCTTGAGTCATTTATTTTTGCATAGTGAATATTGAATTGATGATTTTGTGTTTTGATTTTCTTTTGTTCATTCAGATCCTGATTCTGTGTTAATATTGATATCATGTTTGAAAGAAGTTTTTCTTTTGACATTATGTGTTACATTACTTAGTGATTGTATCAAACAGCTCTTTGTGCATTCCATGAAATGCAATGATAATTGACAATGAGTTTTGCAATACCTTTCTAATAAAGATATACTGCAACATTACCAGAATTAATTTAATTTTACTGCACCATGTGATTCATTTAGTTTACTTGCCAGTTACTAATGTGCTTACAAAAGAGTATAAAGATATACACATTACAGTAAATATATGTGTATTTGCAATAAGCGCAGTACTTCCTAAGCTGCCCTGTCCACCTACAGATGTGCTTACCTGTATCACCCACTGGAGGGCGCCACAAGCTGACAAATGATAAAAGCCTTGGGTTATGCATTCCACAAGGTCTGTGATTGCCTTTAGTATAACTTTGAAGATTAAAAAAATCATTAAATCATGTGTACAGCCAACCTAAATTCAATTTAGAATTCCATGCCACTGCACACTAATCTCATGAAATGAATCACTGCATTAAAAGTGAACAAAATAGGAAAACAGAATATTTAAGCAGCATATTTAAATATATAGCACAGGACCATAACATGAGTATTATAGTTTGAAGTCCTGCAAACCAAAAGATATGTACAGGCCTAAGGCTGAGTTAGAGATACATAATATCAATATAGGTATCTGGTTGAAAGTGAACTTGAGGGTGGAGGATGATGGACGCATTTAAATTTCTCACTTATGTCTATTGGACATAGAGTTGCACACACAAGCTCCTGTAGGGGTGCTGCAGATGCTGTGTTACCATGTGGGTCATGATGATCAGGGAGGTGTGGATCCTGTTACTGAATATGTATGTTGCTCTCTGGCCTATGTGAGCGCAGGTTCTCAGCCTCAAGAGACAAACTGAGTCTGTGTCGCACTGATGTCGAAGCAGCACATGGCTCAACAAGTGACACACATCTGTAAGAGTTTTTGTCTGTGTAGTTTAAGGAGAGACGGCCCATAGACACACACAAAAAAAAATCATAAACATCTGTTCAGTTTTAGCATCTTTGTTTTTTGAGAGAAACAAGATCATATGAAATGCTATGATATACAGCACAGGCATGAGGCAATACAGGTATGTTTCACAAAGTCACTCCATGCTGTTTCACCTATGAAGGCATTAGTGGCTTTAGTTTGTTGGTTTACAAAATGGCAATGTTGGAAAAAGTACTCAGATCTTTTACTAAAACAAAACTAGCAAGTAAGTGAAAATTCTGCATTGAAAATTTTACTTAAAGGGACAGTTCACCTCAAAATCAAGAATACATTTCCCCCCCTGGTCTGTAGCACTGTTTATCCAGCTAGAATTTTTTGGTGTGAGTTGCAGAGTTTTGGATATATCTGCCATAGAGATGTCTGCCTGGTCTGCAATAAAAAAAATTTTTTTAAAAAACAATTGAAAAATTCTAAACCAGCTTCTCGTTCCAAAAATCATGACCTGGTTACTCAAGACAATCCATAGACTGTGTTGTGAGCAGTTTAGGAACCACTTTATTTTTGCAATAGAATCTACCAGAACTACTTCAGAATCTAACAGAACTACTTTCTTTCTACTGGAGAGAAAGTTGCTCCTGCATCAACTCACTTACAACAAGATCTCAAGTGAGTCACGATTTTTGGCAAGAGATGCTGGTGATGATTTTTTCAAATATATATGAAGACAGAGAAGGACTGATATCACATTAGTATTAGCATCAAAAATACTGAAAAGTACTCATAATGCAGAATTGCCTTTTTCAGAATAATGTATACTATATTACTGAATTAAAATTATTGTGTATTAATATGTGTATTACTTTAATGGTGCAGCTTGTAAAGGTTGGGAGGGCATATTTCTTGCTACATATATAGCTGGGTAGCTTGTGACTTTCACTTTTTATCTACATCCATAATAATACATCATAATTCTATAATTATATTATATTATAATTTACATTATTAACCAGTTTCTACAAAATAACTTACGTTTTCAAATAAATATAGTGGAGTAAAAAGTACAATACTGCCTTCTGAATTGTAGTGGAGTCGAAACATAAAGCATAAAATCTAAGTACCTCAGAATAGGATTTGTGAAGATACAGCCACAACCACACACTTCAACTGGGTCATAAGTGATGATTGAAAGCAGTTAAGTTTATATTAGTCCATACATTGTTTTTCAGGGAAATGTTGCATATTTTACCTTCAAGTACAGTGCATGAGTAAATGTACTTAGTTACTTTCCACTACTGCAAACTAGCAAATCTAATTTTGTTAGCCGTTAGTATTTGGTGTTTCTGTCTTTCTGTGTGTCAGTCCAGATGGATTGAGTCAGATGTTACCCCTAAGTATAAGTGGCACTGCAACACATGGCTGAAAGCAATCTTCAGGGGTCAAAGGTCATTCTGGTGATAAGTGTATCCTACCTATAGTATATTGTAGCAAAATGGAGCTGTGGATTACAGATATAGGTGTAGATTTAGGAGAAGAGAGAAATGCATGTCCCTTTACTCAAGGAGCAATGAGGAGTGACCACCTGAAATGCACACAAGTACACTGAATTGTCACACTTGACTGTTACAAAAATGAAACACAGGTGCATTTAGATGACTAATGTCATGCCAGTAGTAGTGTGTCACGGTGATTTGCTGCAGCCACACAAAAGTGAAACCTACACCTTTGGCAGAGAGGGTCAACAAGGGCCAAGTGAAGGAGCGAAGCATTATGCGCCTGCTTATCCCTGTCTGAGAACTGGGCTGCTACATCTTCATTATGCACGGGTTGAAAAGGAAAATCGAGCCTGTTATTGTGTCATCCTGCTGTGTCTCTTCGGAAAATACATTCTCAGTAGAAGTTAAAAGCTTGGGAATTTAAAATCCATTCAGTTTGTAAATAACAGACAAAGCATGTGATTTAACGTTGCTCTCAAATAACTGTCAGAGTCGCAATGGATAGTTTTGAAAGGATCAGAGTATCAAAATTGGTGCAGCAGAACCTAAGATATCTTGTTCTGACATTCTTCCTCTGTGTCAAAATCTCGGGCCTACATCAACCATGATGCAACAGTTCGGTCACAGAGGTCAAGCAGGAATGAGGAGCGTGTTACGCAAGTCTGGTTAGCTGTTTCTAACATCACACCCCCTGATTTTTCCAACAATATCAAATGTTATATTGAGTTGTAATATTCCAGGTTGCATTTTTATATATATATAGTATATATAGTATATGATAATAATGATAATGATAATGATAGTGATAATAATAATAATAATAATAATAATAATAATAATAATAATAATAATATTTTATAATATGGTTATGTTTTTATTACTGCTATTGACTACTGCGTGTTTTTTTTGCCAAAGAACAATGCATGCTAAGTTTTTGCGCATGCTTAGGTCATGGCTAGCTACTTTTATTTTATTTTATTTTATTAAAGAAGGAAAACAGAAGCACTTTAAGTTAATTTTATACAAACAAAAAAGGCTATAATATTAGATTTACTTAGGACATTTTTTCAAGTTGTCATTTTTCTTTGTTTTCTAATATGACAATAAATATTGTATCATGGGCGTTTTTGGTTACATCCTTCATGAACCTTATTTATTCAGAGCTTTTCCAAACAAAGCTACAAAGTTATCTACATGGTGGATCCAGGATTAAAACATTTCAAGAGCAGGGCAAGTAAAATTAGACATTTAAAGGCGGTTTGCACCTGTGCACAGGACAAGGAGAAGAGGAGGGGAGCGAAAGGGATGGTAAAAAAAAAAAAGGAGCGCTGAAAGGAGTTCAAATATAAACAATTGTTCTCCAGAATAGCACACCCCATCTTTAAAATAATACAAAAATGAAGTTTAAAAAAAATGGAAAAAACAACACCAATAAAGATAAGTAATATAAAACAGTAAAAGTAAAACAAAACAGAGGTGACATGTTGGCAATATGATGGTATGCTAATAAAAGGCTTTTTTAGTTAAGTTTTGAGAAGAAATGATTCAACTACTGATTCAGCAAACCTGAGATCCTCAGGCAGGGAATTCTGTGGCTGATGGGCCTTGACTGCAAAAGCCCAGTCACCTTTTGTTTCAAATGTTTTATTAAACCAAAGAAAATTATACACACAGTACACTGTTGTGTCAGTGCTCATTTTATTAAAATTGGTTTTGATTAGTACAGTATTAAAAAACATTTTTGCCTTTTGATCTGACAGCTTATAATCAGTGAAGGAATCCTTGAGGGACAATAAAAGATTATTTTTTCAAACTATTCATTAGCAATGATTTAAAGAATAAGGCAGTTGTATATTTTAATGTCAAAAGTCAACAAAAGACCAAAACCAACAAAACACTGATCCAACTAATGAGTTACTAGAACCTGATATATTTTATTCCTCTCTGCCATAGAGCATAACTGTTGTTAGAACTGTATTTAATATGTAAGATTACTATTTATTATTTATCTTACTAATATTAATATAAGTGAATTCATCAATGAGCCACAGCCACGTGTTCCTTCATTACTATGGACACTCACACTGTAGTTTGTTTTGAATTAATCCCAAATTCATAGTCCTGGTTCCAAAAATACTGACTAGCACACCAAGTGTGCATAATTCCTCCTGTCTGAGTCAGTAGTTTGCACAAAACTTTTAGAGTTTTCAAGGATTTTTGTCTGCTTAAGGTACTAATGGGCTCAGAGCTGAGAACCGCAGACAGGATGACCAGATCCCAATAAACTAAATGAGGGACTAAGAGTATGTTTGTGTGGGACAATGTGGGACACATAACCAGTGCTGAGAAGTAGTCTAAAATTCTGAGATTGAAAAAAAAAATTTTTATTTTTATTTTGCCCCTTAGCATGTAAAATATCAGTTTCAGTGGTAGTTTCTATCATATTCTACTAAAATCTGCATAGCTTGTGACTTTGTGGTGACTTGAACTTTATGATGGTATAGGGTAGCGATGACAGATTAACCTGCACTTCACTCATGTTTGCAGTTTTATTTACATCAAACGCAGCCCTGTGATGACAGCCTTCACTTGTTGCTTGACAGCCATTGTATTCTAAAGTCAGACTTTAGAAAAGTGTCTTTCCTGCAGTGGTTTGACTTTTGGAAACTAGAGCCAATCAAAATGTGGGACATGGGCTCAAAATATGGGATGTGGGACACAGTATAAAAATGCTGTGCAGTACAATATAAAGTGGGACACCTGGTCATCCTAACCACGTTAGGGATGCCGGAAAGTTGATTGTTAGCTTTAGTTACTTCGTGGGATTTTTTGACAGTAACAGAAATAGCAAATATTGCCAACCTGATTGTCACACGAAATAATGGTCGTATAGTCACTAACTGTTTACTGTGGCTGATTTTTGTCAAGGTGTTAATCATAAAACGGCACTGTTTCCAATCAACAAACCAGTCTACCAGCCATTACTGGTATGGTGAATGAACTTTTAGAAAGGGATTTGAATGTAAGCACCAGTTTGGGAGAACATTCAGTCTAGAAAGTTTCAGTTGTTATACTTAAAACCCAGCATGCACAGAATGTGGCCTGTGTGTGTGTGTGTTGAAGTGGTTTTGACACATTACCTCCTCCCCTGTAGAGAGCGTATCAGAGCTGTGTAACACTGATCTCAGCTCACAATCAAGTCTGACTAAGCCCTTTGTTGCGGGAAAGAAATAAAAATTCTCTTTGCTCTCTGTCTTTCTTTGGCAACCCGATGCAGTTTTTATTTTTGACAAACTGAAAAGCATGCATGTTCCTTCAGTGGTCAGTGGGGATGAAAATGATCCTGATCATCTTGCACCATTCGGCCATAAAGTGCAGCTGTCCACCCTACATTAACACATCTGTGAAAAGCTGAGCCGGCTGAAAATTGGAAGAAAAACTCACGGTCAGCTCTGCCATCAGAGATTTGTTGTTCCTACTGCAATAATGCATCCCATTCATGATACATTATTGCTGTGATTGTCAAATGGGTTTAGAGGATTTGAATAAACATTTATATGACTTGTTGGTTTAAATTAATTTCAGAATAGCAGATGGACTGCAAATGGTAAATGGACAGCATTTATATAGCACTTTTATGGTCTACTGGCCACTGAAAGCACTTTACAACGCATGCCAACATTCATCCATTCACATGCACATTAATACACTGATGGCAGAGGCTACCATGCAAGAGGCCAACCTGCTCATCAGGAGCAGTTAGAGATAGGTATGGCTCAATGCCACTTTTTCAGGACTGATACTGATACAGCAACTTTGAGTATCCACAGATGCTGATCCGATACCATCTTTGTCTCTGTCCTGTAAACTAAGTTGTTAATAATAAATTTGTATTGATGCATGTTGCTTAACCTCATCATTAGAGAAGCGTGGACTGCTGTTATTATCAAGGGCGCTGCAGTTAATCTGTGATCAGGCTGGGTCATAAAAATTAACCTTCTGATTAGTAGAGCATGGCTTGTGGGTGGGAAATACCTCCAGATTAAGAGGGAAACTGTGTGTGCACTTACACACAAGGCCCAGCACCACAACTTCAGCAATTGTTTAATTCTGTTTCCTTTAGAAACAGACCTGTCAAGTTTATACGTTCACTTTCTAGTTTTGCTGGTTAAATGTACCACAATATTTGCTGCAGTGACATTACTGTGCGCATGCAAACAAAACTAAAAGCAGTCTCTCAAGTCATTAAGTAAATTATCAAAGAAAACACTCTTACATCAGTGCAAAATACAATAAAGAAATCACCTGGAAAGCTTGTGCTGCTCAACATCATTTAATATTATTATAATAATATAGTCCACAGGGACTAGTAGAGGTGAAGGTACGGCTCTCTAAATTGGAGAAAATATTTTATTTGGGTAGGAGGCGGGTGGATGATTCATGTGTACAAAGCCCATTGTGCATCACTTCTAGCAATCTAAAAACCATCATGCTAAAATTGTAAAACAAATATTCCACCCCCATGATGAAAGAAATACAAGACTGCAACATGACTAAGCCATGCAATACTGCTGCTTTTTTAAATTTAGACTTTTTCACGCACAGAGCTGCATTTTATGAGCGTTTTTGATTGGTCAGCACCCTTCAAACATTCAAAATGAAATTTAAATAAATTGCACTCAGCTGTTTTGCTTTTTTCTTTATCAAAGAGACAGTTCGCCCCAAAATCACAAATAGATATTGTTTCCCCGGTGCTGTAGTGCTGTTTATCCGTCTAGATTCTTTTGGTGTGAGTTGCAGAGTTTTGGAGATATCAGTTGTAGAAATGTCTGCCTTCTCTCCAGCGTAATAGGGCTAAATGGCTAATTTCTTGTGGTGCTCAAAGCACTAAAAATACATCTGAAAAATTAAAAATCAGTGTCTCATTTGAAAAAATGAGTTACTCAAGATAATCAGACCTCAGATCTGTGAGCAGTTGTTGTGTAGGAACTACTCACTCCACACAGCTGACATGACAGTTGCTGACAGGTCTAACTCACACTCTAGCTACTGCTCACGTGACACATGCTGCTCATCTATTATGTGTTTCTCTTGAGGGCATGTCGCTCAAAGTTTAAAGCTACTACATGGACTTTTTACTGGTCATGAAACAGTCTCAATTTAATCTCTATATGGCCTCCCTAAGTTAATGAGACCATCAGAGAGAAGATTGGCCGTTTCTGTAGTTATTCGATATGACTGGGTTGGATTCTCCTTGAAATCAGATTAAACGATTTTATGTTTAAATTTTTCCATGCAGAGTTACAGTGAGTTGTACGTTTGCAACTTGAAGAGAAGCAGGAGGAGATTTTTATTTAGATTCTTTCATTTTCAATGTTATATCTTGTGGTTGTTACTGTGGAAGCACTACCACTTTTGTCCTCAGGGGGCTCCAAAATCAACGAATTATGAAGTTCCTTGTATTAGCTTTAAGCATTGATGTGTGCTCATACTGTAAGATTATACTTTTTATCCCTCCGATATCTAATCCAGCGATTCTGGGCATTATCAGACTGATACCAATACTGAGTGAGATCAGCATACCCCCACACACTTATTTTAGACACTCTCTCAGGAGGAGCTAGGAACCTATCTCCTGAGCACCTGCCACCCCCAAAATCCTGCAGATATCGCACTTTCACACTTGCTTTCATTAAATAATGTCACGCTTTTTCAGCTAATCAAAGATTTTAACATGTGGGCCTGTACGACAGTTTCCCACAACCCCCTTAGCAGTGGTTCTCATTGAGCCTAAAATACACGACCTTGTTGACCTTTCTCCCAAAAGTCCACTACCACCCAGCCCAACCTCCCAGCTCTGTCTGCAAGCTTTGAATTATAACCTTTGCACACTGGCGGGAGCACAATGTGACGATTGTGATTGTATTTTAATTCTGATGGCAAGTGAAAAAAGATAGCTTCCTCTGAGAATGGGCTAGATTTATGGGCCCTGTCCTGGCCGCTGGCCCCACATCCTCTCTGATCTGCTTTTACTCCGACGACCCCACGACCCTGGGGGGTCATTAGAGAGCCCCCGAATGGTCCGGCTGGCTGCCAGCCCATCTCACACTGCTTGTTTTCCAATCAAATCACTATATTTAACGGGAACACGAGCCCAGGGCCAAGTCCAAACAGACATCTGTTTGAAATTGTTCCTCGCAATTATTTCACACAGAAGTTCTCCCTCTACACCCCCCACCCCCCCCACCCCCTCCCGCACTCCTCGCCCCACTTTGGTCTTTTGTTTGTTGTTGTTTGTTTTGAGCAAAACCTCCCCCTCTGGATTGCTAATGGACAGAACTGAGAGGGGGGAGTGGAGGGGGTTAGGGGTTGAGAAGTGTGCTGGTGGCGAGGGTCTGGCTCCTGGAACCGCTGCAACAGAGATCTGCAGCCAGAGGAGAATAGGAAAACCAGCGAGGGCTTTTTGATTTAGCACAAAGCAGGTTTTTCACTCTGAACAGAGGGAACAGCTTTTACACTCAGAGGCCCTGTACTGCTGCCAGCTCACATGACGTCTCCATCAAGACTGTCAGTCAGTAGCAGCATGGATTTATAAAAAAGGATAATCTGATAGAGAAAAACACGCTGAAAAAGAAGGAAATAAATAATAAGAATGCCACCATACAAGTTTTTAGGTTTATCACTGCAGGGAACAATCTGGTGCACCATACTTAATCAGTTGAGTTGCTCCTTAAATTAAATATTTTCTAAAAAATCATGTCGTTGCAAAGATATTGTGTGCTGTTATGTTAAGACATGTTATGGAATTCTTATGCACTTATCATTCTCATTAAGCCCCTGTCCATTTTTCCCAGACTAACAGGCTCATGACCAAAAAGCCCCCCCTCCATCGAGACTTTGTTCAAACAGTGGACTGAGAGGAAAAGGTCAGACTGAAATCTTCCTGTCATCCAGTCATAATGCTGCTTTGCAGCTGGAGAACACACTTTGTATTTAAAACAACTAAGAATCTACAGTCGTGCTAGCAACTCTGCTGCACAATGCTATGGTAATCAATCCAATAGTTATTGAGACATTTCACTCAAAACCAAAACTATTATGTTGTCGTGCTGGAGGAAAAGTCAAGGGATCCGCAAAGTCAGCAGGGTTCATCCTCTGGGAATTGTGAATGTTTGTACAAAGTTTCATGGCAATCCATCTGATAGACAGTTATTTCAGTCTGGACGAAAGTGGTAAACTGATCAATCAGTCAGACTTCTTGCATGGCTAAAAGCGAAAAGACACTTGATTCCACTTAAAATAGAAACTGCTATTTGTTTAAGTAGTCAGCTGCCACCTCCTGCCATAATGACACCAAAGTTTGACACAAAATTAAAAGGTGCCAATCGGGACCAAACTTGTAATGACTTAATGATTATGATTAAATAATGATTATGCATAAATACAGGACTAGTGCTAAGACTATAGGACAAGTCAACAAAATGCTTTTGCAATTGTGATTTATACTTAGATCACTGCTCTCTGGTCCACATCCAAGTCTATGAAGGGCGATGGTTAGCTCAGAATAGCTGTGCAGCTGCATGTTTGATATTTGAGCATTTAGCAGGAGCCTCCTGTTGTCAGTCAAAATGATGCTCTTAGTCATCCCCACCCATGTAGGCAGAGATGAGATGTGTGATAATGCATTGTCACCTCAAATGGGAAGTTTTGACACTTTGGAGTGCTAAAAGCAGGGATATCAGTGAGGACGTTAGCGCTGTACCTGAGTTACACTAAAAGCCAAGTAGTGAGTGGTTTTACTTCAGACGTTTGGTAAAGATGCTACTGAGGACAAACTATATGCATGGTACTCATCTATGGAGGATTGGATCTTACATTCGGTTTTCCTGTTCCAGTATGTACGATTTAGAGAGATTTGTTAGCAGAATAAATGTCAATAAACTGCTTGCGTTGATGACCTATATATACAGATGTTTTTCTTTTTTTCTTCTAAGGTCCACAGATGTATTACAATAAACTAGACACAGGAACAACAATGGCTCCCATTGAGTTGCCTGCTGCAAACTCATGTTTCCCCCTTGCCCCGTCTGCAAATTCCCACTCAGCCCATGGATTTTATATTCTGGCAGTGTGAGAGACATCTCATTTATAATGGTGGTATATGGGGGGAAATGCTTTTTGGCCCGCAGGAGAATTTTTTGCTGCAATATTGTGAGTGGCCACTACAAAAAAATTGGAAGCAAGGCTGAGCAGTAACATCTTGTCTGGGTTCATATATTCCATCTAAGGACAGGCTGAAACCGTCCAGTACGCACCACTGAATTTGCGGCCTCCGACCGCCAAGATATTCTGATTGGTCACTTCAAATCTATGATGTGGGAAATTACTAGAACTCAACTTTTCAATGTCGGGAGAGTTCAAGCCATATTGAGGCTACCTAAACTGTGATAAGATCAGTTTGTATAGAATGTATTTTTGTATTTTCAAATTACAAATTGTATTTTAATTAAATAGTTTCCATACCAGTATTTTGTCTTTTATTAAAATACATTTAATAAGCAAGTATTTGTAATTCATAACAAGATACTTTTTTAGTATTTGTATCCATCTCTGCTAATGATTGGTGGCTTGACATCAAAATACCTGTTAATCTGCTGACATGCAGTTGAAGAAGCATTTGCCATGTCTCCATCCTTGAGTGTGTGAGAGCCTGTGACTGTATCCATCAGTCACCATCTGCTAGTCAAAAGTTAAAGACCTTTGTGATGAGCAACTTTTTTCTACATTTTTAGATGTGATTCAACCAGATTCTAGTGGTTTAAATGGCACAAGAAGATCACAGAGAATGAGGGAAGGAGTAGTTCCTTAAAATAGACATCAACACACCACGTGCTGGCATTATGTCCAGGATATATGCAACACTTGTTCCTTCCTTCTAACAGGGCCACAGTGGTTTACCATTCCACACAGACCTGCTGTGTGTGCTAAAAAGAGGAACTTTATTTGGCAAGTAGACCATTGTGCATTGTATGGAGGGAAACAATCTGTGTTTTGTCTGGGCTGATTTTTTTTTGCTGCATCAGACCCCCTTTCCTGCCTCCAGCCCTGGGGGAAAGGAAGGTTGAATATATGATACTTGTGAGATGGTCAGGCCTCGTGCTAAACTCAAGTCACCAGCTGGGACTCTAGCAGCAGTTTAAGGTAACTGACCCCAGAGCCTTTCGTGCTGTGGCTCTGGGGCTTCTCTAAAATGCCTTATGGCACCTACATCCCCTTCGTTCCACTGATTTATGATGGTATGGAAATCATCTCAGTGCTGAGCTCTTTTAAAGGATTCCAGGTCTGTGTGATTAAGCACAACAAACATGCCAAATTGTCTGTTTGCAAGGTTGTACAGGTAAATTCTGCTGTAGAGGGCTTCTTAAAGCCCAGTCATTCTGCTGTCTCTCAGCTGTGCAAACTCTTGTTCTAGTTGGCATTTCTACTACATAATTACAGTGTTGTGCATGTGAAAATACTAGTCCATCCACACCAGCTTTTATGTAGCAACATCAGCCACAGCTCAGGTCTCCCAACCCCTAAACAAGGTCAAGGGTTCAGGTTTGGGGTGGGAAACCTCCTTTGGCCTATTAGTGTGTTTGCCTCAGAAGCAGCAAAAAAAAAGGCTCTGATGAGAGGGTTTCCATAGTGTTGAGGAGGCACTTGGGTCAGTGTGGCCCATAGAAAATGCAAGTAAGCCAAACCAAAGGAACATTAGCAAAAACGTAACTGCCCATACTCCCTGTGGTCTTGACCCAGTGCATTTTTCTTTGCCACAATAACAGATGTATCTTTAACTTTTTAATATAAGCAGGAATATTAATGGATGTTTGATACTACTGTACTTTACAATAAGACTACCATAATAAATTATTAAAATTATTAATTAGGTTGTAAACACTTTATAAACACTTTATAAATTATTAATAAACAATTCTAAACAAGTTATAATATATTTTACATATATCAGTGTTGGCTCATTACTTGGCAAAATCTAGTTACTGCTTACTAATTAATCTTACCAATTATAACTGGCAAAAAGGAGCATTGTTGTAAAGTGTAAAATGGTCCAAGCTGAAAATGTCAAGGTTAAAGCCTCAGTGTATCAATCCGATCATTTGATAGGTTAATTTGATACCAAAACAAACTTGCTGACTATTAGGATATGCTGACTGTGGTTAAATGCTAGTAATTTATTAAGCTGACAGATAGGCTGATCAATCTCATGTTGAGGTCAGTGCATTGATCTGTTAATACACCTAAGGATCAGTGCTGTCAAACACCAGTCAGGACCAAGTTGACAAGTCACTAACACAGCCCCTGATTGGTCAACAGATAGGGCGGGAACAACATGCTAACAACAACCTCAACAACTTGTTTCAACACGTTAAAATGGATAAACAGCTACATTACACTATGTAGAAGACATTAAGAGATGGATTTATCACTATAGATGTATTTTACCACATCTCCAAGAAGACACTGCAGTTCGAGGCTGGATTACAAAGCTTCGTAAAGGGATCACACTTGTGCTGACATCGTAAAGTCACAATGCTAGCCTTAGTACTTACTTAATGTTAGCCTTTTTGGCTTAACTTACTTTGGGGCTAACCTCTTCACTTTTCCAGCAGTTGAAGACTTTTCTTGATCTTGAGAAGCTGCAGCATTTATATACTGACACACCGTAACCTGACCTGTACATTTACTGCCAGACTGACAACTTACTGCTAAGTTTAAGTTTCTGTTCCGCTATGAGCAGCACCAACAGTTTGGCACTCACTCTCTTTCACTTGCATGCTGCTCACACTTACACACTGCCCTATTCCTTAAAGGAGCTATGTAACGGTTATGATAGTATGCTTCAAAAAAGTCTAATAAAACATAATTATTAAAGGAGTCACAACATACCGCCATCCCATGGGGTTATGTTACTTTGTCACCATGGAAAGAGAATCCATACCATCAAAGTCCTACTTTACAAACTAATTATAAACCATTTATAAATGATTTGCTATATAAGAGTAGTCATATTGTAAAATGGCACTGGATTTTTAATGTTTCATTCCAGATTAATGTGAGTGAGAAGTCAATGCACAGTTTCTTACCATTCAGTTCAAAGGGAATGTGCAGCGTGTGAGGGAGATGAGTGGGAGTACATTCTTTGTGCCAGTTACAACAGGAAAAGGAAAAGTTGAAAAAGCATTAAAGAGGAGCTCAAAACGTTGCTGACCAAGAGCTAAGACGAGGTCATCCGCTCCCTACACTCACTCTCACTCACATAAGTCTTTAATCACAAGATCCCCCTGACTTCAATCAAACGATGGCATTTCTCAGCGGCCTACTCATGACGAAGCTCTCAGACATCTGACCTCCATTCTGGCTGGCAATAGAGGATAACCTAGGAGAGGTCATGATCTGGGTTAGGGACTGACCCTGGACTCTTTACACCCCAGAGGAAGGCCACAATGCTGGCCTTCATCACAGACATCCCCTAGGCTCTGTGCGAGTTGCTCATAATTCTTGCACTTCCAGAGTTTAGCGGGGCACGTTCTGCCCTTGGGCAAGCGGCAGCAGGACGGCCCAAAGCTCTATAGGAGCAGTAGGTAACCCTGACTCAGACATGGGTCACATCCCTCTGATCTCAGTAGGCACAGAGCTCAACGCAGGAAGCCTTTGATGAGAAACCGAACCAAGCCTGGGGAGAAAGGCACAACAGCCGCAGCCAGTGAATCACTTTATTATGATGACCTGACCTCAAAGGCCAAAGAGCAAAATGTGACACACTCCGATACTTCTTCAAATGCCCTCAAATACATTCAGGATAGATTTCAAACTGAATCCTGGACAATTTTTATTACAGTTTGACAAAAGCAACTCTTTTCTAAATAGCAGCAACATTAAAAAATTTAAAAATTCAAATTTGTGGATATATCAGTGACATTAGTGGTGATCAACCTGGTATCATGTTAGCACAGTGTTTCACTGTCAACTCCTGAGGTAAGTACCTGGCTCTTAAATGCTCCACTGTGTTTATTTACTTACTAGTCACGAACATTGCCTGTCTGCCATTTGGTGCCAAACACACGTCTTGTACACACAAACAAAGAATATTTTCTTTACACCCTTTTGATTGACCTCTATCACTTCACTCTGGCTCAAAGTGTCCCACCCACAATCACAAATTAAATTCTGTTCCTTATTTTTATTGAGATTCTTTTCAAGAACACACAGGTACTTCAGAAATGTTTTGACACATTCAATGTTTAGTTGCTGTCTATTTATAGCTCTGAATATGTATCCTTTCTCCCCATCATAAGGATGATGTTGATCAGGTCTTTTCCTTCAAACTCATCCCTCAAATCACCACACAAAGATGTCAAGGGGAAAAAAAATTTAATGAGTGGAAATCCATTTTTAATCCAGAATAATGTTTATGCACTATTCAGTCACTTGACTACAGACAAGTGCACATCAGTAAAATACACTTCAAGTGGGCGTAAACTCTGCTGTGCTGAGCTGACACACTTACTCAAACCCAGTCAAACCAAGTACAGCATGTGTAGGAAAAGGGACCAAAAAAGTCGCAAATACCAACGGAGGCGACAAGCTTTCGTTGCCTCCACTGGAAAAGGGGTGAAAATTAGCATGTCCACTAGGGTGTGATGTTTTGATCACTGCTGATTGGAGCTTGAGGCGATAAATACCCGTGACCACTGCACAGTCATTTGACCTGGGACTGAATGCTGATTCCTCCCTTTCCCATTGAAGACAAAAACCAGATGTTAGTGGGTGTTAGTGGGTTTTTAGACTAGTGTAAAAAAAGACTTAGGAAACACTGCCTGAGAGGATGGTGGGACTTAACAGGCAAGTTGTGGGCTGTAAAACCAAAAGAGTGAGCTAAAAGTGGCTAAAAGGTCTGTAAATCTGAGGGGAACTGGAGATTTGGTGATAATTCTCCGTGAAATTCAAAATAGTACAATAGTATACTGAATATACATGATACAATATATAAAATTAAAATATTGATTAGTACGACTCTGATGATTCAGCTATCTGTCATCTGCATTCAGCTATTCAAAGAATGTCAGGAGCAAAACCCCTCAGTCACCCAGTCTGACCATTAATTACTGGTGACCATTATCCGACCTAGTCAATTCTACCTTGAGACACAGTAAGACAGACAGGACATAGATGGTAAAAAAAAATAATGATTCATTATGACAAGAGGAAGGATTTCAGAAGTGCCTATAAGCAGCTTGTTTGACCAAACAGTGAACTACTGTACTGTACTGTACTGTACTATAATGTACTACTCACTGTAACCCACTGTGAACACAGCCTTGTTTCCTCTGATTTAATGGAAAATCCAACCTGGTGGCAGGCATTAAGAATAACTATATAGAAATAGCCAGACTTCTTGCAGATGGTCTTGTTAACTTATGTAGGAAATTTAAATGGATTCATAATTAGTTAAAAACTCCATGAAGTAGCTTTAAGTAAATATTAATTTATCAGCCTCTTTAGGCAACCACATTTGACATATATCAAATGACTGAAAGTTTGCAGTCATGCTAGTGACTGCTGCATGTAAGCATTTCAAGCTAAAAGCTAACATTAGCAGGCTAACATACTCAGAGTAATAATGTTAAAGTGACATTAATTTGGAAAGATTTATACTTTTTTCACCATTTCCGCTTCTAATGTTAGCATGCTAAAAAAAACTGTGCTGTTTTTAGCACCAAACACAGGTAGCAGAGGCTGATAACTAGCTTAGTGGTGCTACCACAACACCTCAGCGGAGGAGGGCTGCATTAATGTTGACATCCCATGCTGCCTCATCCACAAGCCTCTTGTTAATCAGTAGATGCACACGTCTTTTTTTTTTGGCACTTTGAGCTTCATAAAATTCGCCATAAAGTGCCATCTAGCTCCATTATATTGGAAGGAGAAGGTGGACACCTCTAAGCTGATATCATTATGGAAACTCACACCAAACCAGTCTAGAAGAATAAATAGCACACAGGTAAGAGGAAAAATATCTCCACTTTTGTTTTTTTGTTTTTTTGTCCCTTTAAGAGATTTCAATGGAAAATCTATATTCAAGCTTTGCAGATTACATTTCTTCCACTGTGAGTCAGCTGAGGATAGCAATCTTTCATCCACTTGACCCTCTGCCCCTCTGACGCGTGTTGTTTTGTCTGGTGGCGGCCGTGTTGCGGGGTGCGAATGTCATCAACCAACAGCTGATGTCTTCTGAAGGCATTCCTCTTAACGGGCAGCAACACTTCAGACCTTTACAGTGAGATGTTGGCCAACAGGGACAGCTGAATTGATAGGAAGGGGACCTACAGATAGAGATCGGACACTTCTCCTTTACCCTCCTCTCCACACATCTGATCTTGTACAATAACAATCAGACCTGGACATTAGGCCATATTATGGTCACCAATAATTAAAGAGTTGACTTTTGGGATTTTTTACAATAAATTCTAATCTGGGTGTAGGTGGTACATATAGTAGAATCTTTAAAGCTACACTTAATGAACAGCTGATGAAATTACTAATGTGATAGGTTTCACTCTTAGTGACAAGCCGGCTCTACAGAGCTTTTTAACGTCTTTTAGCTCATTGTTTTGGTTTTGGTTTGGTTTTAGTCTGCAACTTTAGATAAAAAAAATCAGATGATACAAGCCTGTGTTTACCTTTTCATGGTCAGAGGTACAGTGAGTAGTGTCTTAGTAAAGCTGAAACTTCTTTTTAGTTAAAAAGAAGCAGGATAAGATTTTTCTTTAGATAATTTTATTTTTGACATTATATTTTGTGGTTATTGTGGTGGAAACACTACCACTTTTGTCCACAAGGGCCTCCACAATCAACAAAATATGAAAGTTCCTTGTCGTAGCTTTAAGGCATTTTCATCTGAGCACAGCCGCGTCCAATTCAAACCCAAAATCAGGAAAGTGTACAAAAACTTGAATGACAATATTTCTAATTCTTCCTTTCTTTAGTCTAAATTTAGTGTTAAGAAAACAGGTTGATTGGTTTACTCTTCCACATATAAGTGCACTGTACTGTATTTCTGAGGCCTGTTTACAGTATGAAGCTGTGTGCTTCAGAGCATACCATCTCTTCTCATCTGTGTGCTTTGTCTAATCATCCATTTCTGCCTCACTAACCTCTTGTTCTCCTCTCTGGTGAGACTACTTACCCTGGGGCTATTTTTCTCCCATCCTCTCTCTAAGAGAATAAGGAATTCCAGTGGCAAAAGCAATCAGTGGGCTCCACTTCTCTCCAGTCCCCAGCTGAATCTGCTGTCAAATTAAAAGTGATTTGTTCTCCTTCTTTTAACACTCTGCATCTTTTCTGATAACCCCTTCCCTTTTTCTCTAGTCTCTCTCCAGCTTCGCAGCTCTCACTAGCTTTCCTCCGTTCAACTCTACAGTAGCACCACTCCTGATGTTTCCTCTCCTCACCTTTTTCATGCACCACCTTTTCTCCTGCCTCTTCTTTCCTGTTTTATGTTGCTCGAAGACCCATTTTTTCAGGGCTGCCCTGACACTGTTAATTTTGGACAACATGCCATCTAACTTTAGAAAGTGCTCCGTATGCGTTTTGTGTGTATGGAGGATTCCTTTTCACCTGGGCTTTCAGACCGGGGTTTGTTTCTTCTTCTTTTGCTCCAGTATGCAGAGTGAATAACTGTGGATGAAAAGCACAGTGACTGACAGTAACACATTATCTTTTCATTAGCAAAGCATCAAGAAAAATACACAAATGTACGCAGAGGAGAGATAGGGCTTCAAAGTAAAACAAACGTTGCTCCTCTATTATTGAAGCATATGCACTGCAGTAATAACAATCTTAAGAGACTTGTGTGCAAAATCAGTTGTGGTATTATATCTCTGTTAAAGAAACCTAAGTTAAATGTGTTTTTTTTTTTTACCTGACAAATCTGAACCATATCTGAAGACACAAGCTCCACAAATGATGTTTGTAACTGACAGTTTGAGCAATCATTTTTTAGTGTGTAAGATTTATGAGGATTTATTGGCAGAATACGACAGAAATTGAATGTAATATTCATAGGTATTTTTTCATTAGAGTATCTTCTATATCTACAGATTTCAGGTCATCTTCTTCCATGGAGTCCGCAATGTAGACCAGAATGGACAAACCAAACATGCCTCTTGCGTTTTGCATGAATTTCGTGGCCACCATAGTTCTCCTACACGCTTTGAAGCAGACAGTGAGAGAAGGTGTTTGCAGTCTGCAAAATCAGCACCAGAAGCCACTGAATTCTACACCCTGGTCCTTTAGATCTTGCTTTCATTAACACGTGATTAAGGCCATGAAAGGGTCGCAATTTAGTTAGGTTAGGTTTAGAATAAGACCATGTTTGGGGATACCATAACTACGTTGCATTATGTTACTGTAATGGAAATTCTGTTTGTCTGACCCTTGTAGTGTAATGGAACTTCTGACCCTTGTGTAACTCTTTGACTGTTTACTTATGTCTGCTTGTTTATGCAAAGTGCAGCTGACTAAAGGTAGCCCTTTGTCTGTGTACCTATGCCTAACCATAGCCTTTGTCTGTGTACCTATATCTAACTGTTCATGCAAAGTGCAGTCTGGCACACTGGCCTGAATGTAATTCTTTGACTGTATATCTATGCCTACTGCTTTGACCTAAAATGACATGTCCTTAGCTCTCTAGTTAGAGGAAGAGCTTCTACTATAAAGAAAGCTTGATCCCAACCTGTCTTTGTTACACTTCTGCAGACTGCTTGCACTCTGTATAACTGTTCTTCTTTGCAAAGACTAAACTACAAGAGAGATGATCTATATCTTGTTTCAAGATCTCACCAATTAAAATTTCCACAACAGTCACGTCACATCACGTCACGTCACGTTGTATGTCATGCGACATACTTTGGTCACGTGTCACTTGTCACTGAAGAAACTTGTGACACAAAAGTCAAACGACAAAGTCATGTGAAACACACACAATGTGATGTACTTTACAAGTTTTAATAACAGTTTGATTTCAAATGGGCAATGAATCCTGGTCTCTTGGGTGGAAGTCTTGGGTTTCTTTGAGCCATTAATCCACCCCACCTCCTCCATGTATGGACTTTCTCCCTCTTTATACTATGTCAA
>JAJHUR010115101.1:1253-88338 GCA_027495735.1 Lutjanus campechanus | reverse complement strand
TTTAGGGCTCAGATACTGTTTGGTGTTTGTACAGAGATTCAAATCATCTGTAAATAAGGGGAGGGACATAGGAATTAAATTTGCTTGTGTGTATATATGTGTGTTTTTGCATGTTTACATAGTTGTCCTGGATTTTAGCAGCACTGCAGTGCATTAGCCTGAAAAGTTTATATCACAAGAAGTGAACTGTTTCCTCCAAGTCTTTGGGGGTTGTGGACTGTGTTTCCAAAAAGGGTTGTTGATAAATGGAGCTTGTTTGGTGTAACTTTCCCTCAAAGTGAGGCTATCAATTTGCTCTAAAGCGAACAGCTGCTTTCTACTCTCTGAGCTGAACTGTACTGAACGGAGGCCAGGAAGAATTAATGTGATGAGGAGAGCACTTGGTGGAGACTGAGAGGGTGATTTGGAGATCCATGACAAACAGAAGCTGCCGAAGCTGCAATTGAGTTCAATGAATTCAATTTTAAAACATCCATCACCAAGTTGTGTGTTAGTTTATGTTTAAGTTCTCTCCCAACAATGCAAATTTTCAGGTTTTATTTAAATATTTGACTTTTGCCTCTGTTAAATATACTGCATGGGTATTTGTCAGTGGAAACATATACAAATGTTTACAGAAAAGAATGTGAAAAGGCAGAGAGCTCAACCCTCACCACAGACCACCACTTCCTGTTAGTTAGAGTGTCATTTTTGATAAAGATTCTTATCAAGTCTTAGCTGTATCAGTGTACACTGAACTTAAACCGATAGTTTGGATTATTTGAAGTAGGTTTGTATGAGGTATAGTCAGTGTATTAGCTAAAGTAGATGACGGTCGGCATGCCAACAGTTTGGAGAAACAGAAAGGAGTACCAGCATGAAAATGTAAGCAATGAACCGCTGTGGGGAGGGACACCAGCAAAATGTATTTTAGCCACTTAAAAAGTGTAAGCTTGTAGTCAGACAGCCTTTTGCAGCGGGAAACTGCAGTTGTATAAGCCAAATATTGCTTATTCTCTCGCTCACCACACTCCCTTGGCAAAACAGTAATTTTACTACTCAGAACACTGGAGTTGCTAGCCTACTGCTGTAAAATAACTGATTTTGCCAATGGAGACTGGTTGGTTTCGAGAAGGCGATATGCGGCTTATATAACAGCGGTTTCCCGTCAGAAAAGGCCGTCTCACGGCAAGCTAAAGCAGTGAAAATATGTTTAATATAGACTACACTTAAACTGATATGGCCAACTACTGTAGGTAATACACTGACTATAGATAAGTACCTCATAGAACCCCACTTCAAAAAAATCCAAACTGTCCCTTTAACAAGATATGTGTCAGAATAAATTACCTGTGCTGCTCACTGCAGCTGTTCTGTGGCACATTTTGCATATTATAATAACACCTTAAAAATATAATTTGAGACATGAATACCTGCAGTAGTTGCTTGAGTTAAAATGATGATGAAAAGTCACAACAGGAGCTTTCCTGTGATCATGATCACTGAATCTTGAAGAGGAGGAGGAGGAGGGGGAGGAAGACAGAATTTTTGGGCCTCTGTGGTGAAGCACTTGCTCATACCTAAATGCAGCCGACTTAACAGTTTCATTTCTTTGTACCTCCCACTGGTAGAAGTTGTTTTATGAGGCTTTTCAGCAGGGAGAGCAACTCCCCCACAAGTCAGCAGCTTAAATGGCTCAATGACACGTCTAATAGACTCACAATTCATTGTGAATGTTTTAATGGGACACAAAGAGATGTGAACTTTACTTCTTAGCTGCCATACAGATATTAATCACCATGCCTGGCCCATATTGCATGGTCAAAGTCTAAAGTAAGCACATACCTGTCCCCAACTGTTTACCTACACCTCCAGCACTCCTCCGCCTCTGCAGGAGAAACCCGTCTATCATCTTTCTGTTTGAGGTGTGGCTCTCTGGTTGGACCTCTGTGTCCTCCCTCCCCCGCTACAGCACCGTCCAATCACAGCCACGCAAAGAGCTCACCTGAAAGCATTTGCATTTAGGGCCGATACTCACTGCTGATTGGCCAGGTGAAAGCACTCTGCCTCAGGGCTCCCCTACCAATGGCGACAGTGCTGCGTGACTCATAGGGAGAGGACAAGTTGCTCCACTGCACTTCTCCTTTTTCTGCTTCAAACAGCAGCCATTGCATTGTCTTCTCTTTTTTTCCTCCTCCTCTTCACAGTTTTGTTTTGTCGCTGTGAGAAAGAGGTGTGAGGCCGGTCCAGTCGTCCACACCTTTAGACAGCTTTGTCCCCCATCTGAATGCACCTTGGATTATTCCCCGTTTCCACCTTTGTTGTCTATTTTTCTCTTGATTTTCATTGGTTACTGAGATCGACACTTGTTCGGTTGCTATCATGGACCTTGTCACCCGAATCCTGTGTTTTTGAGGTTAGTGAAGAATCGTTCTCCTCCTCCTCCTCATGCTTGTTTTGATGGTTCTTGTTAGTAGAAACAAATGGCTTAAAATGGATTTGAATTCAAATCAATATTACTGTATTCTGTATATTTTGGTGTTCGGAGTTATATTAATGTTCCGTTAAGGGACAGGTCCCTTAACGAAAGTTTAACTGATATTTAGGTTGCATGAGTTTTTTTCCCCATCTAACGTCTTCCAAGCCTACTTCGATATCAAATTTTGTTCAAGGAAACAGCAAAAAAGTATTCACAGTACTGGAGTTTTATTTGTGAAGCTCTTACGTTGGGTTGCACATATCAAACTACTTTCCTCAAACTTTCAGTGACTCGACAACGTGTGCGATCAAATGTGTGTTTGAGTTTTTCAGTTTTTTGTGTTTGTGTCTTATTGTTAGTTTTCTTTTATGAATTGTTGCCTTATATGGTGTGCTGAAGCAAGGGCGGGAACAGTGTTTTGCAAGCCCCTGAACCAAGCCCACATGTATTTTTCATGGTGTAGTAATCAGTAAATACACATCATTTGATTTTGATCCGTGTTTGCTTTCCAAATTTAATACACTTGTTATTTGAAATGTTAAATGCTCCATAGTTGACAGAAAATCTGCTGTGGGATTTGCTGTTGTCGCTATCAACACAGTCTTCTGCATGGAGTCAGTCATGCTGAGCGTCATGCATCGAAATCTTCAGTTCATCAGAATAGGGTTAGTCATCCTGTAATGTAGAGAGGCTCTTCATTTCAATTCAAAGGGAAGTTTGAACCCACAGTATTCTGCTTCCTCTTTTATGCTCATATTAGTTAACCTTCCGTAAAATCGTTTTTTCCACCAACCAGTTAAATTATTCTCCTTAAAGAGATAGTTCAAGTATTTTGAAGTGGGGTTATATGAGGTACTTATCCATAGTCAGTGTATTACCTACAGTAGACAGTGATCAGCACACTCCCAATTTGGCAGTAGGAGTACGGGTGTAGATAGTGAAGCAATGAACTGCTATTCAGAGGGTCAGCAGCAAAGTGCATTTTAGACACTTAAAAAATATTAGTTTGCATGCATGCAAGTGCATGCTATATTTAGAATATTTCCCCTGCTTTACTTTGCCATCAGACAGCTTTTCCAACAGAAAATTCACATTATATAAAGCAAATATTGACCTTTCCAAACCAACCAGAGTCCATTGGCAAAATCAATAATTTTACCCTGCAGAAAAGGGGAGTTGCTGATCCACCACTGTCTCAATCAGTTCATTTGTTTGTGTTATTGTTTAACTTCTATGTTTTAAATGGTTAGCCCAGATTCACCAAAGTCATACAATAACACCAACAAACTAACTGATCAAGACAACAGTAGACCAACAACTCCCATGTTCTGCAGGGTAAAAATAATGATTTTATCATTATCATTCCATGCTGCTTCTCTAAATTGGAGGGGTATACTGTCAGTAATACACTGACTATTGATAAGTACCTCATACCACCCCGCTTCAAATAATCCGAACTGTCCCTTTAATGTTGTTGAGAATCTGCTTCTAAAAGTTGCTCAGTGCAGCAGAGATAAAAACGCACTTCCTGTTTCACCAGAAATCTACTCTGCACTCTTGTGCACCACACAAGACACTGTGCGCATACAATATCACTGAATAAACATGAGTACAGTTTGAACAACATCCAGATTTCACACTCACCTTTTATTGAAGCCGTCTTCAAACACTGCTGCAGTGTTCTGCCCATAATGCTGTAGATGTCCTAGAAAAGCCCCAAACCTGCACAGGACTAACATTTTCATCCAATTTTGGTCAGACTTTTTATAGTTATATGCAAAATACCTAAGCTTGTGATTGTTTCATCAGTTTGGCATTCAGAATTGATTTTGTTGATGTAATTTCTGACGTAACTTGCAGTTGGGGCCCAAGACAGGCAACTGAGGACAGATTACAGCAGAGATACCAAATAAATATCTCAACAGGCTCAGTTACCGAACTATTATTAGGTTTGGATTAATTATCCTTGCACTAGAAGAAAATAGTTTGTTCTTTATTTGTATTCAACACTTGTTGTAGCATCAGCACATGATGCGGTGAGTGAATAGCTCTGTTGTGTTTGAGCAGGCACGAGTTTGCATTTGAACTTTTTTCATCATACTCTGTGCTGCTCAAGCTGATTTGGATTGTAAATGAGGCCCTCGTGGCGCAGAGCATGAACTCATACTGGTAGGTGCTGTTTAGTGAAACTTTGTGTGTCTCCTTCAGAGGACATAGAGACTGAGAGGCTGGCAAAGAATGGGAGGGAGACTGGACAGTAGTGTCAGATTGGCTCTTCTTTCAACACGAAGTCAACAAGTCTTAGCCTGTAATTAGATCATTAAGCTTGGGCACAGTGACGAGAAGAGCATGGCGAGAGGAGGAGGAGTTTATTACTACAGTCCTGGCATGCTGAGATATGTAAAAATGGAGGATTTATTCAGTTTCATTTTACAGGTACATGGTTCAAATAAAATAAACAAAGAGCCATCTTTAAGGTACAAACAAGTTTTTAATGCTTTGAATAGAACAAACACAGAACTTAAGTCTCATGTGACCAGGCAAGTACAAACTGTTCTTTATCACAACAACGATCAAAAGTATCTCTTTCTCTATGTACATATCATATCTATTGGCAGCAATAATACAAATATAATGCGTTTGCACAGGTTAATATTGTAGTGACTGAAAGTCAGTGGCTTTAGTGCATCCTGTTTCAACTTAAGTGGAGAAATCATAAAATGTTTTAGAAGTTATAGCTGCTCAAATATTTAAATCTAAACGAGTCATATTCAGCAGAGCTGCAATGATTAGTCAATTAATTGATTAGCTGTCAACTATTTAATTGATTGCCAACTATTCTGATAATAAATTAGTTGTTTTTACTCATGTTTTAAGAAAAAATTGCCAAATTTTCTAATTCCAGCCTCTCAAATGTGAATAATTTTTTGATTCCTTTGGTCCTTTCCTCTATGTCAGTAAACTGAATATCATGCAGCCCTAATTTGTAATTAAATATTTTACACTGAGTAGTTTATTTCTCTTTTAGGAGATTCATAATACCAGATTTGCTAGAACTGTCAGCAATATTTTATGGTTTCTTTACTCCTCTGTCAGTAAACTGAATATCTTTGAGTTTGTAGACCAAACAAGACATCATCCTGAGCATGGGGAAACAACGATTGACTTTTTTCACCATTTTCTGTCATTTTACAGACCAAACAATTAATCTGTGAAAAGAGTAATCAACAGTGAAAATAGTCAATAGTTGCAGCCCTAATGTCAGGCGACTGTCATTTCTACCACTGCCTCTGATTAATTGTTCCATTTATTGAGGGAAGTGTGGGAAAGCAGTGGACTCATAGTGAAACTCATGTTTACCCATGGTCAGATGGGATCCTCCAGATTATCATAATCTGGATGGAAAAAGTTCATATAAGAAAGCAGCAGAGTCAGACCTCCTGTCTTGTTCTGATTCGTTCCTTGACTGTTTCATATTGCTCAGGGATGGATTTGCATAATGTTTCCATGTCAGTTTCTCCATTTCTTCTTTGCCATTTTTAATTTCCATGCAACTCTCTTTTTCTGGAGTGGATGGAGGCCTTAAAGGTTGAAGAAGTATAGGCTTTTGACAGGAAGTTTGAACTCCTGTGACCAGCAGGGAAAAACTGGGTGGGGAAAGTTAATGTGTAACACTCTTCTCTGCCCTAAAGGCTACTGTTAAAGGTACCACTGAGCAAGGCACATACTGTAGCTCCAGGTGCTTCAGACATAGATCAAAGTTGTTCGTGTGTCTGTAGTAGTGTGTTGTCGATACACAGGAAATCTTCCCTTGACGAATAAAGTTAAATCTATTGAGCAACTGTTGCTCCATGTTGCAACTGTCTCATACTCAGAGCATGCTGGGACTGGCAGCCTGTTGTTCTGGAGTACACGTCGAACCAGAGCTGTGATCATTGACTGTTTTCTCTATCCAGGCAGATTTCTGTTCAGCCCTGATAAATATGTCTTGATTTGTATTAGAGAAGCAGTGGTGATGCTTTTTTTTCCCTTCTCGTGTCTTTCGCTTCAGACTTATTTCCCGAGAACTTAGGGGAAAGTGATATAATGCCTGACTTTTCAGTGATTATATGTTCCAAAACATTCAAAGGTTGGCCTCGACATTTCACAGATTTTTATTTTTGCTTTAGTGGATGATGTGTGGAGACGTTTGAATGGCACATAACTACAAAGTTTCACATATTAAGACTCATTTGCAAATTTTCACCCCCACCAGAAAGATTGGAGCTGTTGCCCTCAACAACTTATTACCTATTTTGGGGTCAGAGAACGCTCATCACCCACCTGTCCTGGCAGCAATGGATGGAAGACAAGAGTTTCATGTTCTCAGACACAGAGAGAAAGAAAAAAGAAAAAAAGTGTGTGTGTGTGAGTGTGTGTGTGTGTGTGTGTGTGTGTGTGAGTTTGAGATGATATGATATGTGGAATATCAGGTCACACCTTTTGATAACACTGCTGATTATGCAACGTACCATGCTGGTCAGAGCACAGATTCTGTGCCAGTAAATGCTAGAGTCTCCTTGGAAGTATTATACAGAGTACAATCTGTGCTCTTTATAAAAAAATCTCCGAGATAACTTATGTTATGATTTGGTGCTATATAAATAAAATTCACTTGACATGACTTAAGGAGAGTCGGCAGAGTCAAACCATAGCACAATATATCATGCACAGTGCTGAAATACATTAACTCAACTACTTTACTAAGTATAATTTTGAGGTATTTTGAGGGAATGTTGTACTTTCTACTCAGTTACTAGTTTCCATGCAAATCATTAATGGCATTATGAATTCCTTGAAAAGTCTAAAATCCAATAATCTGAATTTTAGGCCTTAAAATGTCTCATCAGAAAATAAGTTTCCAGTTATATATATATATAGGGAAACAATACCTCTTACATTATGCCATTCAGATTGGCAGATGTCATTAGAGATTGACAAAAATAACAATAATTATTATTAAAACTGTTTTTTGCCAATATGGATGTGAAAAATGTCTTCAGTTGCATGCATAATGGTCTTAAAAAGTCAGAAATATAGCTTGTAGGAAATTTATTTTTAAATGAACTCCATGTTGACCATCTGCAACATTAAATTGCGGCCAGTAAAATAATATAATGCATAATATAACAACAGTGAAAAAGCTGTGTTGAAATGTTAAATACAAGATTTTTACTTGTCATTAAGTATTTGAGGGCTACAACTAACAATTACTTTCATTATTGATAAACTTGTCAATCATTTTCTCAATTAATTGATCAGTTGTTTTGCCCATAAAATGTAAAAAAAAAAAAAATGGTGGAAAATGTTGATCAGTGTTTCCTCAAGTCCAAGATGACGTCCTCAAATATCTTGTTTTTTCCACAACCCAACGACAATAAGTTTACTGTCAGAGACGAGTTAATAAACCAGAAAATATTCACAGATGAGAAGCTGAATTCCAACATTTTTTTTGTTAAACAATGACTCACAGTGATTAATTTTGTAAGTAGTAGGTGATTGATTTTAACAGTTTACAACTAATTGATTGATCAACTAATTTTTGCAGCTCTTAAGTATTTTTACAGTGTGATTTTAATACTTTTACTCAAGTAAAGGGTCTGAGTACTTGTTACACCATTGATCAGGCTGGATTTACAAAAACACAGTGGGGAAAAAAAATCATAAATTTTGAACTAATAGAAAGATATAGATGCTGTCGAGACTGTTATTTTTGGAAGTGTCCTGCCGTTTAGTAGCACATGGTTCTTGTAACCAACCTTAAATTTTATGAATATGCATTTTCTAGTGAGCTACTTTCCCATAAAAAATCCTGATAGTGCATGTGTCTTCATAAAAGTTTATCTGTCAGATAATTTGCGTGGGTGGAAGCAGGTTTGAGGTGTGAAATTTATTTTGTGCCAGATAAAAGCTGCACACAGAGCGTCATAAAAATTTCCATTACATCTTTCTGTTGGCCTCATGGTAATTTGTAACTGTACGGTTATTTGTAAATACAGGAATATGATGCAGCTTATTGACAGCTATAAATCGCCATTGCTATATTAGATAATGCAGTGGAATGAAAGCACACTCACATTGCAATGTTTCTCTTTCCAATTATTCGAGCTCCACCCTGCATGAGGTAACATGGCTCAAAAAATAGACTCCCAACTGTGAGATGCATGAGAGCAGAAAACTGACATCCTCAGTTAAAAAAGTTTTCGCTGGTGTCTGCACCTCCCTCACATTCCCTCCCTTGTGCTAATTTAAACATGATGTTGGCTTTAATGTAGTATCACTTGGTACAAAGAGGCATTCTGACCCAGGCATAGAGGGAAATTGATTTCCCACATGGTTTTTTCAGAGGCTTTGGTCCCAGACACCCAGCTGCAGTGTTGTCTGCGTCTGGAAGCCTCAGCAACAGGCTGTCAGATGGAAAACTGGCCATGCCCATGATGACTCCAGCACTCAAACGATCTGCTGAACTCCTGTCAGCAGTGGAAAAATCTTAGAGTCCAGAGTTAAAGTTTATTTATTTCTTCATTAATTTATTTTGGTCTTGAAACCTTGCCTCCTTTTCTGTGATGCTTTGCCGTCATACTATTCAAATGTCGCTTTTTTCTCTCTTATCAGTCACCTCATGTTCATCAGTGTTCATGGCCAGACCAGAACTGAAAGCTTAAATTGAGCATTAGAGAGGCACATTTACAAGTACGATGGCCCCCTTTTCATTAAATTTGTCATGTCATGTGGCTGGTGTGGTGGACATGATGTGTGACCAAAAAAGGGGCAGAACCACATATCTGACAGATGAACACCACAAAACACTCCAAAATCTAACCAGCACTGGTTTTAACATTAAATCTTCCTAGAATCTGCTTTAAATTCTAGTAGGGCTGCACGATATGGTAATAACAAAAAACATATTGTGATTATTTTGACAGATATTATGAATGTGGTATGATTTATGACCAGTGGGAATGATCATTTTTGCATTTCAATTTTATTTTAACTTTATTTTTACATTTGTTGGGGTCTATACAAAACAAACATGTTTTCTGACATTTAGAGAACAAGATTTATAGGCCAGGGCTCTGCAGCACCACAGAACACACATTTTTCCTTTATCAAAAAATTGCAGCTTTTGTGATTTAGATACTGCCCTTATTGTGATTTCCATAATACTAAACTAATACTAACTACTTACTAACCACTAATACTAAATAACACATGATATCCTGTGTGTTGACTTCATACAAAAACCGAAATGTGTAAAAACAAAAAGCTGCAGTTTTACAGGAGGTATTTCCCGTACCATTTCTTGGGTACATGTTAAACAAATATGATGTCTTATCTTTAGATTTTTTTTTTTTTTAACCTCTGTTTCCAGTCTTTATGCCAAAATATGCCAACTGTCTCCAGATTCTAGCTTCATGTCTATAATACAGACATAAGAGTGATAGAGACTAATCTCTCATGACTGTCAAAAGTGCTTCTCATCAGTGGAACTCCATTCACATCACGTACAGTTCTTCACAACAAAACAGGCTATTTGAAAGAGGAATGTGACTAAGTTTATTTTCAAATTAAATAAGAGGATGAAACCCTTGAGATGAGAAGAGATTCCTCAGGTACGACATATGATGATTAAACATTAAACCCAAATTAAGCAAATAAATACATAAATAATTGTAATAGTAACAGATCAAATAATCCAACAATACAAAACAATCACCAAAGTAACATCAACATGGACATACATGTGAAGGCTCTCCCCTTGTTCCAAACCAAATCTACTACATCTGTTTTAAGTCTCATCTCAACAAAAAAGAACAATAAGTGAAATAAATAACAATAACATAACGCAAAATACTGTCTGCTTATAAGTTAATATATACAAATTTGAGGTATTTGTACTTCACTCGAATGTTTCTATTTTATGCAGCTTTATATTTCTACTTTACTACTACATTTCATAGGGAAACTAATAAGAAAAGATATTTAAAAATACATGTTTTTCTTCCCATTTTTTTTCTCATTTTCATTTTTTATTGTTTTTTCTTTTTATTCTTTTTTGTTTTTTCTCATGTTAAGTTTCTTTATTCAACAAATAGCTCTGCCGGATGAAACAATGTCAAATGAGGCACAATTACTGCCATTTCTTTACTATTGATTAAAGATTTATTTTGATTTATTTTTAATCATTTAAATCAGTTAACGATTCATCCTTGACATCCTTGTAAACAGTATCTTACATCATGTTTCTGGGACTGTTGACAGCGTCATAAGTGTGTATATATATTTATAAAACTTTCCAATTTTACTAGTGGTGGGAAAAGAACATCATCCTCCAGTTTCTCAGTGAGTGAATCACAATATCTTCGCTTGTACAAAAATGCTTAACCTTTGTTTACAATTCATGTCTTTGATTCATCCAGTAAGAACAGTTTACTATGCAGACAGAAGCAGTTTGAAAATCCACTCAGCCGTCTGTTTATGCTCATCGTGCCTGGACATCAACATGTGTCCTTGCAAACATGCCGGGCCTTTTCTGAGCTGAATGAGGCCCACCTCCTCTGTCTTTCTTGTACCACAGAGCCTGCTTTACAAGCCCTCTCCCTCTGCTTGTTCCTAAGCAACAACCACTCCTTGTTTACCTTTGCGTTTTTGCATTGTGATTCTCATCAGAACAACATAACCCGAGACCCCTCGGGGGACTCATTGTCAGGCCTCTTTATTCAAAGAAAATTGAAGCAGCCATGTACGTAATCCTGTCATTAATCATCCAGAAAACCTAGATAATGAAAAAATAGATTTAGAGGCATTTTTAGTAAACACATTTCTTCTTCTACTTTCCACATATAATTATTACAGATCCTTAATATGGTTAAACAGTAACAACATGTAAATATTTTGTTATATAACCAGATTAAGCTCGGCCGTCCTTTCAGCCAGGTAGTTTATTGTCCTCATCTCCTGCCCTCATGCTGCACCTTCCTCATCACCTGACTGTCATAAACAACTGTATTTCATAAAGCCTTCTCAAATATTGACCGTACTGGGCAGACCGTCCTTCTGCTTTCTCCATGTGCTCAAACACATCTCCAAATAGGTGAAGTGAACCTTTGATTAGTGTTTGCAGCAGCTGAAATAGGTGATTATTAATCAGAACTTTTACATTATTAGCAATAGGGATGTAACAATATATAAACTATTGTGATATTGCAATAAAAAAATGTCTCAGTACTGTACTAGACTTTGACAATTAATAATAATATTATTATTATTTTCATTTTTATTGTGTATAAGGACTGCTACTGGCTGCTGCATTGTTTTGTTTACATACATCATTCAAACATTCCCCGCCAATACCAAATTTCAGTACCTAAGAGTCTAGAAGCTTTGACAGTTATTTGCATTTTTTATTTTCTTGCGTCCCTAATTAGTTGTGTATCACAATTTCTCAGAGCTCAAACTAATGTCTTCAAATTGCTTCTTTTGTCCAACCAACTTTTCAAAACCCAAAGACTCACTCATTTGCTATCATAAATTACAAAGAAAAGCAACAGTTCCTTACATATAAGAAGCTGGAACCAGAAATTTTAAAATATTTTGCTTGAAAATGACTGAAATGATTATCAGAATAGTTGGCAACTAATTTCCTAAACTAAACTGATAAATTTACTAATTGTTGCAGCTTAAGTTGCAGAAGTGTAAGTGATGTTGTCATACCTTAAGCATGCAATCCAAGCATTCACCATGAGTTGTAGTTTAGGCTTGTTAGCTCAGTCATGTGGCCTAACAGTTTTTTTTGCCCTATTTGAAGTATGCAGCACACCTGACATCATGAAATGCAATGACTCACTTGACTCAACACATCTTTCCCAAGATCCAGGAATGGGGGTGGCACACGTTTACTGGCTTCAAGATTAGATAGAAACACTGGCCGGTGATACCTAATTCCACACTGACCCAGTATCCAATTGTGTGAAATCAGATAAGCTCTCTTGAAGGGGGGCTAAGCTGTCTCAGTGTGAGTGGTCCTATCTGCGAGGCTTTACAGGAGGATCAGATGAGAAGAGCTGATTTAGCCGTTATTAGCTGTTAAACTGGAGCTTGATCTGCTGAAATCTTAAAAACAGCTTAGCTAAAGTGGCAAATGAGCATGTTTGTTAGTGATGTTAGTGTTTAAACCTTTACAACAGAGGTAACATTATCATACATAATAGATGTAATTACTGCATACTGCATAAAGTGCAGTGCCACAGTTCTGCATGGCCTTGTTTCTTCCATTTCACAAAACAATGTTTGTGGGTTTAAAGGAATAATGTTATGACATTTTGGGAAATAAACTTTTAAGTTTTCTTGCGAAGAGTCAGATGAGATGTACGGTCAGCAGCTGGTCAGTGTAGCTTAGCATAAAGGCTGGAATCAGCTAGCCTGGCTCTGTTCAATGTGAGCAAAATCAGCACCTCTAAAGCTCACCAGAGCTGCAATGATTATGATTTTCAAGCAGAGCAAATGAGATGAATGACAAAAATTGCAGCAGTGTGTGTCTCAAAATACACAAAAGTGCAGCTGGCACCAATATGAAAAATGAGTATTGAGAAAAATTTAAATATTCAGAATCAATAAATTAGTATTTTTGACAACACGTAGGAGTATCAATCGAACCCTTGGCAAGAAAGCCAATAAGCTCTCTAAAGCTTTCAAAATAACATTTTAAACATTTTATCTTGTTTGTTTACTTCCTATCAAAACCTAAGTGTGAAGTTGCTAGTTGCATATTTTGTTACTATTAGACACAGCCAGGCTAGTTGTTGATCTCTGTTTGCAGTTTTTATGCTACATATTTGCTGTACAGAAGTGAGAATGGTGAAGATTTTCTCATCTAATTTTCTGCAAAGAGAGATTAAGTGTAATCCCCAAAATGTTGAACTCTACTTTTAAGAAAAGATTGACCCCAAAGTATATAACAAGACAGAGAAAAAATAGATTATTTAATCGGTTTGACTTTATTCCCTCTCTAGGTGTGTTGTCTATTACATATTGCTGCATGCCTGACTATGGGTGGACACATCATTCTGCTTGTGTCCAGACCTGTTTGGTATGCAGCCTCCTCTGCAACAGCCAGGTCCCCTTTGACTCAGACTCAAAGCCCTGAGATTTCAGGCCTCCATCTCAACATGTACCTAGTAGTTTGCTTCAAGGCTTGTGTGGAAAGCATCTTGGCAAAGTTCATACAGTACATATGCTCCAAATGGGATTTCTCCCTTCAAGAAAATTAGCTGTTGTGGGAAGTTACATAATCTGATGGCTGCTATCAGTGGTGAATTTGGCACGCTGGTTTAAAGTTTAAGAAATCAATTAGGAATGTTGTTCTTCACCTTGTTTTTATTCAAGCTTATTCGAGAGAACTCTGCTGGTGTTTTTGTGGGTATGATGTCCTCTCTTGCCTCTGCCAGTAAACCTGTGCTGTGACATGTTAGTATTAGTATGAATGTAAACACATCAGAGATGGGCGTGTAAATATTATAGTTATTTCAGAGGCAGGTACAGCATGCAGCAGCGTAGTAGCACTGTTGTAGAAACAATTTAGCTTTATTAGGTTTTTAGGAGAGTTTATATAAAATTAAGTTGTTTTTCTTTTACAGAGAGGGCATTCTATGCATTAGCCTCCCGTATATCTCAATGCCTCTTGTGCTTACCGTTTAAAAAGAAGAGAATTTAGCTTTTGCAGTCTAGTCATGCATCAATTTGCTCGCACACAGCAGCCAAAACAACAGCAGAGTCAGGATGAAGCATTTCAAATATGTCTGCAAGAAAGGAATCAGCAGGGCAGTGTGAGGCAACTGACACACATGCACAGACTTGCATGTTTTTTTTTTATCCTCGTCTTATATGTTTTTCATTTGGAAATGTTGTGAGTTTGAAATTGAAAAAGTAACACGATTGAGCTGAGACACAAGAGAGGCAGCAGTACTAGCTCCTTCTACCTGGCAGGTTCACATGTTTCAGATATAACTTCATTTCTACAGAAATGACACATTTTATTGCTTCTTGAGCCAGATACATTGGATGCTTTACAATATAGTAAAAGACAGGGATTCATGATATTAGATTTTGGCCAAAAGCCAATGCTGGCATTTTGGCTGATACTGATATATGCACATATTTTTTCCTATCTAGTAGCAGAGAACAACAAATCTCTCCTGTAGAGTAATTATTATATTATTATTATGCTTACTCTTATCATGATGGCCCACTGACTGATGCAGACAGAAATTACAATGTTTTTGGATCGATATTAATCGATGATTACATTTATTGGCAACTCCATATTCTCTGATTTCAGCTTCTTCAAGTGTGAAATTTTCTAGTTTCTTTACTCCTCTGTTACAGTAAACTGAATGTGTTTTGGTTGTGGAAAAAAACCCCGAAACATTTGAGGATGTTATCTTGGCCTTTGGGAAACACTGATCATCATTTTTCACAATTTTTGGATATTTTATGGACCAAACAATTAATCAATTAATCAATAATAGACAGATTAATAGATTTTGAAAATAATCATTAGCTGCCGCCCTAGTGATGATCGACACTGAGCAGTAATTACAAATAGAAACTTTGCTATCTGTTTCAGCCTCCACACCGCAGACATACTTGTGTTGCATGCACATAATTAAAGTGTCAACTTATCAGCCTGGCACATCAGCAGAATGTTCATTTTGGGCTGATACGATATTTAATTTTAAAGCTTTTATCGCCGGATAATGTGCCAAAATTATCGTTCATCCCTCATGAAATACTTAAATGGACATGGTCATGGTGGGTTATGGAAAGTAAAGCTGTTCAAATTGGCATCTTAGTTCACAGACATTAGTAACATGTTTTGCAGCACAGAACACCTGAACAGTGTCCAGGTATTGTTGCTGTATGGTCACATGTTGTATGACAAGAGGTGTAGATTCAAAAGCAAGGTCTAATGTGACCAAATGTACAATTTAGATCTATAAGAATGGATGCTCAACATTTGTACAAGTACTTTTCTCCACTAGTATTACACATATGAGCTCTCACTGTGGCCTGGAGAGACCAAATTTGAAAGATCCTCAGAGGAGACAAACTATGCATTTGCACATGTTGTGTTGGGATTTTTAGGGCTTTCACTGGTGAAAATGATTATATCAGCTGGAAAACGGTGTTTTCTTGCGTGGTAATTTTGAAAAGATGGCACTTTCCTCATCGTTCCTTCACCTTGCTACACCAGTCTTATTCCACACCTTAATCTCCATGCTAATGTCCAGATGCTTTAATAAAATCTGACAGCCTTGTGGACATTGCAGCTGCACACAGCACATCAAACTGTGATGTTTGAGGGTGCAGATGTCTTTTCTACAAGTTTGCTGCAATTTCCTGTCCTGTTTTCACAACTTCATTGGTTCTTCCTATCTGTGACATGTGGCCTGTTGCCACACAAATTGTAATAGGCCGCTGGGTGTAGTTTTTCTGACAAATGGGCTACATCTGTCAAGTTAAAGCGTGCCTCTCCGTGGCAAAATCTAGCTTTGGATTCACCTGGTAAGACAGCAGTAATATAGTCAATATGGAAACTAATGACAGTGCAGTTAGTATGTTTCATCGTGATTTGTATGGGTTTGTTTATATTAACTAGAAGCAGAAGAATTTTTCTACTTTGAATGGCTTGGATGTGCTTTAGGGGAGTTACTCACAGTGGATCATAAAAAGTTTGCAGGGTGCTGTAGTTGCACACACAGCACATTTGTGTACTGATATACTTGTGATATACTCGTACTCATGTTCTGACCTATAAGTGAAGACTGTGTGACAGGAACCATGTAGTTTGTTCTGAGAATTTCTGTAAAACCAACTTGTGGGGCCAAGTAAGGGATGTGTGAGTGTGTGTGTGTCTATGTGTGTGAGCGCGCGCGTGTGTGTGTGTGTGTGAGAGAGAGCGTGTGTGTGAGGGGTGGGGGGTTAGTAATGCTGTCTGTGTTTGCACGCCTTGTGTCAGCATTGTGGGGGAGAGATGTCTGCAAATGGCAGGTGTGGCTTTGAGAGCCCTATTGTGATCCTTTAATTCACCACCACTGTCATTAAACAAACTGAGTGCAGCAGCAGGCTTGAAAATGTCAGAAGATGAGAGAATATCTTATGGTAGCGTCTCATTTGCAGATCATATTTTAGGAAAAAAAACTTTCTCAGCCTGCTATTCCAATATATTGTATTTATGGATCAGCAAAAAATATGCTTAAAATACGGGAGATTCTTGTGTGCAAAACTTGAGTGAGTTTACCCACTATCACTAGGTTGCACCAACTAAGATTAATTTAAGATTAGTTCTATTCAGGGTTTATAAAAACTGTTGAAAATAAGTTAAGTTAAGTTAACAAAATGTTAAGTTAACAAAACGTTACATTGTTTGCTAGCTATCTGAAAATTTAAGACAATGTTACATTGTTGCCTAGCTAGCTAAAATGTTAACATTACATTGTTTGCTAACTATCTAAAAAGTTATAACAAAATGTTACATTGATTGGTTGCTATCTAAAAGTTGACAAACCATTAGGTTGTTTGCTATCTTAAAAAGTGAACATTGTTTGCCAGCTAGCTAAAAGGGATTTGCAACAGAATTTAATTAAATCTCTTTTTAGAGGGGAAACTAAACTAAGGTTTAAAGAGAGATTTAATTTAATCTTTCTTTATTTTAAGATAAATTAAAAGTTTGGTGCAACATAATTCAAAATTAAGCCATGATTTAATCTTGTTTAAAAAGAAATAGTTGTTGATGTAACCCATCCTATGCAGTGAGCTTTGTTGTTATCTAAAAACATTTCAGTTGAAAGCTCTTGATTTTTGTTTTTTACGTCACCCATGGAGATATTTCTAGTAACTATATTATTCATGTGGGAAATGCTACCTGTGTCACAAGACTCATATCTACGAGAGTAATAGCATGTTGTTTGAGGAGGAAGGAGGGGGAGTTGAGAACTTTCCGCTCTTACACAGAGGAAGAAATTTTCTTCTGAGTGTGGTTTAACAGACAGGAAGCAGCAGAAACCCACTGCTCAGTGATGCTGTTCCTGTGAGCAAGATTCACAGGTCAGTTTGTGGGTGTTTTTTCTACCCAGTTTTAAAATATGTCACTGATATTTCTGGTTGTCATTATGTGTCGTGTATGTCCTAAAAAAGAAAGTCCAGACAGTATGCTGCACTGAGATAAACACATATATAGGAGAGAGAACAGCCTATAATGTCTCTGCAGGAAACATGCCCTTCACATATTTGAATGAAAATTGACCAAAAAAGAAATGGAATCTGATCTCTGGAGATGTGTCTGAACTTTTGTCACAGGGGACATTACTTAACATTTGCAAGAATTTCCGAGTTTGGGATCAATAAAGTGCTATCTGTCTATCTAAGTTTCATCAGTACCCTCTAAACCATATGATCCTACTAAAGCTGGTGTCTGTTCTTCCCCCCAAAAAGTGTGTTAGTTGGCACAAACAGCTGTTGTCACAGGAAGGCATGGATCCTTCAGCCTCAAGCCCGAGTGGAAAAGTACAAGGTTTGCAGGAGATGAGATTAAATTCCATTCTCCTTCTGAAAGCCTGTGCTCGAGGTGACGTTTTCCTCTCAGTCTTCATTTGGCCTTGGCACGGCAGACCCAAATGCCTCCTTCTTTAAGACAGACACAGTGAAGGCTAGCTTGGACAAAGTGCCCAGTGCAGTGTCTGTGTTTCTGATGCCTTGTGTTCTGCAGCTGCGTGCTATTAGCCAGTGTCTTTGCCTGCCTCTGTGCCCGTTTCTGCCATTTTATCGCCACATGCATGGTGTGGCCCGAGGATTGCAGTGAAAGCACTCCTTTATGCAGCTCAATAAAGTGGAGTTGGAGTTTGAAACGTGGTGAGACATGCTGTATTGTGCAAGGCTGGGTGGTGGTAAAATGCACAGAAAGTACTGTACACAAAACAGTTCTTATGGTGCTGACATAGAGCTGTAGCAGTGTTGAAAAACCACCTCTGTGTGTTGATGCAACTCCTTAATTATTGTCTTCTTACTCAAACACTTTTCAAGCACAATATGTCCTTCTCTGCTACTATAACTCAATCAAGACTGCTTTTTTGATATCTTGAAATTTGGGATAGATGTAGGTTAACATACTGTATGGTATCATTACTTCCCCCATTCTTGAGAACTGGGACAAATCATGTCCTACCTTACTTTTTTAAATTTATGTAATGCTTTGGTTTGCTTTAATTTCTTTAATTTCTAAACTTGGTCACATTTTAAACACGCATTAAAAGCCTTCAAAATCTAAAACTAAAAATACCTACTGTCTGACAACAAAGGTATAAAATTATGCAATTGTGTCTGATTTTTACAAAAACATGATTTAATTAGGCATAAAAAAGTTTAGTGTAAGGACCCCTGGTTTAAAAAAAAAAGGCTTGAAAACTGCTCCAACACTGGTAAGCTTTCTATTTTTTTGACAAATTCATTAATATTACTCTCAGATGTGTCTCGACCATAATATATCAACTCTGTAGCCATTCTAAATCAAAGCTAAATAAGAATTACGATTTAAAAATGTTTATTTTGATTATCACTAAAAGAACTCTTTGCAACTTTAAAAACTAAGATAGCTACTTGCAACTACTATGCTGTGAAATGAAAGCAACAGCCAAGAGTCTGATCTTTTAAAATATGCCCCATGTAATTGAAGATTAAAAGTCATAACCTCAAAATATGGTTTAGAGTAAGTGACTTACTTTCTCACACTGAAATGAGCCAGTTACTTTGCCATTATGGTTATGTTTCGCTTGGCACTAAAAGAGCTATTGTTACATGCTGGTGCGTAGTTTAACGGAATCTCTACTAAAACATGCCCAAAAGGGAATTGCTGTCCAGAAATGATGACCAAGATCCTCTGATGCCCATATGGGCTATCACAGGGCTCCAGGAATGAGCTTGAGCCTCATATCACTGAGTCATTTCCTTTACAGGAACCCAGAGGATCCTGCAAAAACAGCATGTCTGTGCTGACAACCATTCAGTAATATAGCAGTGGTAAGCCCACGCCTTTTCTGACATCTTGCACAAAGGTGTTTATCTGCATAGCTGAACTGGGGAAACTAAACCTTTGTAGGACTCATTTAAAGCGATAGTTCAGATTTTTTTAGGTGGCTTGTATGAGGTATGCACCCAATGTGGAGAGGCAGCAGGAGTACTGGTGTAGGACTGTTTCAAATGTATACTATATTTCGAATATTTTCACTGCGTTAACTTGCTGTCAGATAACCTTTAAAAACAGCAAACTGCCGCTATGTAAGGCAAATATTGCTCTCTCAAAAGCAAACAGACTCCATTGTCAAAATCAGTAGTTTTACCTCCAGTGTTCCTCCTCCTACAGTGTTACCGTGCGACTTTGGTGTTTTAAAAGGTTAGTTCAGATTCACAGAGGTCACAAAACTGACAGATTGAGGCAGTAGTAGACCAGCAGCTCCTGTGCTCTGCAAGGTAAAATTACTGTTATGGCCAAAGGAGTCTGGTGCCTTTGGAGAGAGCTCTATTTGCCTTCTATAAGGATGGTTTCCCATTGGAAATGTTGTCTGGTGGCAAAGAAAAGTGGAAAAACATTCGAAATACTCTTTAATTGATAATGATTATTTTTTAGGTGGACCTTTTTTGTGGCTAAATGTGATTTGCTGTGGACCCTGTCCAAATCTGTACATTGTATCACTTTTGTGCTGGAATTTCTCTCTGCTTCTCCAAACTAGGGGAGCATCTTCCGCCACCTACTGTAGTCTAGTGTACTGTACTGTACTCATACAGCCCCACTTCAAATAATCTGAAACATCTCTTAATGTTAAGATTTCTTTCTGTTAGTGCTGAAATGTGTCTCAGCACTGCATGTTGACGGACAAATTGCTGCTTCTGTCAGTTTTGAAACCCTTGCAGGTGTTTAGTAAGTTCAGAGAGGACTCCTGGTTTATGTCTGTTTCACTTTTTACTACTCATTTCTGCACCGTCTGTACCTGTGTGGGAAAAAGATTTTAAATACCAGGAATACCACCTGGTCTCTTACACCAGCACGAGCTGTCCTCAAGTCCTGTGACCGCCGTATCGTAATCATCCCGGTACGCTGCTGGGCAGTCATGTCACCTGGAGAAATCTGCATATTTGTAACCTGAGCTGAAAATGGCTGATAAGTAAAGTTTGCCCTGGTCCTTTTTCTTGCATCTCACAATGTTTGCACTCACCACATGCAGGGTGAGTCATTGCATAGTCATTCAATTGGCTTAAATTACCTCCTTTCATGGTCAACAATGAGCTCAGCTGAAGAGACTAAAGCGGGGGAAGTAGGGCCTTCTGGGAATGCTCCATTTGTTCATGAATCCTGACTCTAATTGGTTGTTATTGCGACTGGCAGTCACCATGCTGTGGGGTGGAGCAGGCCAGTGTTTGCTTCATACCCTTCCTCAGCCTACTGCCCACCAGGCAGCCATATATAACAGACATTTGTAATCGACAGAGAGGAGAGGAGAGGAGAGGAGAGGAGAGGAGAGGAGAGGAGATGAGATTGATAGACAGAATTACATCACCATGGTCACACACAGGGGCCATGATGGAGACGTACTATCAGCTGTCCATATTAGTGATTATCTTTAGGACTGCTACTGATGATTATTTTCATTATGAATAAATTAGTCCGTCGACAGAAGATTAATCAACAGCAGCTTTGATAATCAAATACTCATCAAAGTCATGATATGGCAAAAATGGTTCCATCTTCTAAATTGTGAGAATTTTATGAGTTTTCTTTGTCTTTTATGATAGTACACTGTGTTTTACAGGACCAAACAGATGACAAAGTTACACATTAGATGACAAAAACATAACTTCATATGAATGCTAACATTGCTCCATGTCTGCTGAATGTGTGAGATAGATAATTGTGTGCTAACGCTTTTGCCGTAACAACTTCAGTAGTACTTATTTTGCTGCTCCCAAGTGGCCAAAAATCAGTTATTGCTGCCTTAAAGCAATGTATTGGTTATTAAAGTTGTCAGGATACCAGAATTTCACACTTTGATACAATATTAGTTTAAAAAAATGATACTCAATACCTCTTTTGATATCAGGGCAAAATTAAATAAAAGTCCTAGACAAACAAAATAGGATCATTCTTTTCTTTTTTTTAATCAATAACTTTTAGTTGTACCGAAAAACTCACTGAACAGTGTCTGGTTTTGCTGCTGCAAGCCAAATTTCAGGCAGGACACTAAAGACTGAACTGAACTGAGGTCTTGAATGAGCACTCATATAATTTTTTTTATAGCTTTCTTACTCTCCATGCTTTAATAAACGGATATTGTGTAGTTTTAATGGTGATATTGAAAAAAATATTGACCTATTGATACTTTTGACAATCTTATTGATTATACTACTTGTCAATTTATTTTTAATTACTGTCTATCCATCAAGTAACTTATAGTTTTAGCACAAGATATTTAAAATGCATTTTTATCTTTATCTTTATTCTTCTGTAAGTTTTGAACAGCAGCAAGCAACAGAAATTAAAAGGAGGAAGAGAGGGGAGATGACATGCAGCACATGTGTTTTGTTGGATTCAAACCCACGACACCAGTTACACATTTTGTGCCATAGAGCTCTCGCTTGCCCCGCCTGTTAACCACACTAAAAATGCACAAGTCTGTCAAGAGAAGGCCCCACCCAGTGCGAGTCACAGGCAGTCTATTTGCTCTGTGGTCTATTATGCATTGACTAACATTGCAGTAAAATCCCTCCCTTCACTGTTCTCCTCCTCTTCTCCTCATGACGTAGTAAGTGCAGCTACAACCCTGCCCCTGTGCTGGGACAAGGCAGCTGTTGTCATGTGCTCAGGGATAATGTGCAGGCTGCATCTGACTAATGGCTGGCTTTCTTGTATCCCTGTCTGCCGTTAGCACCATGCCAACTGGGCCAACCAGATCAATGATGCCCTGACAGGAGGGATACAGAAAATACACACCCTCCAACACTGACACAGTCTGATGCATTGTTGTATGAACAGAGTAGACAGCACATATACACAGACACTTAAAGTCAGCTAGACGCACAAATACAAAACACTGTGTACTTCTATCTTGATTCCAGCTGATCTCGCCGATCTGCTGCTCTCTGTTTCCTGTCATCTGATTATGATGATACTGATGGTTTGTTCATCATTTACAATCAGTCCTGCCCACAGGCTCATGAGCTGAAACACACACACAGACAGCTCTGTAAATGTAACACAATCTGTGACAACTACAAAAGAGGAATCAAGACGCCTGTACCAAAACCACCTTAAGTTTCAAACTAAACTTCACTGCAGTTACTGTCAAAATACAACACATGTGCATTTACCATTAAGGCTGCACAGTTGGAACTATGGAAACTGCAACGACCAAATTGCAGAACCCTCCATTTTTTTGATGACAAAGTGAGAATGTGTGACAAAACAGGATTATAATGAATTACTGTAGAGTTGCAGAGATGCTGTGGCCTACAAATCTTGTTCTCCAGATGTAATAAAACTTATTTGAAACCCCAACTATTGTCACATAATCCTGATTTTATTAGTTGTTGTTTTTTTTCAGTGAAAATGAAAATCGTGATACAATAATTATCATAACCCCCTGCACTAGTTACCATGGTTACACTTCACTCACATTAATGTTCTTCACCGTTCAGTATTAATGCCAGTGTTAGCTAGCTCTTCCAAAATGGACAGCAAAGAGAGTACAGAAACTGACAGAAGATGATAATGTTGTTCTCCTTGAAGAACACAGAGAACAAGCACATAATCCAAAGTAAATTTAAATATAACAAACACACAAGCAGGAGATGTGGCAAGAATCGTAGATGAAATACTGAAGAAATATGACAGTATTACTGAGACAGCAAGTCACAACGAATGTTTGACTAGCTAGCTACAAAGTTGCTAGTGCTAACATCAAATCTATACTCTCAAGTCCACTCAAAGTGTCCAGTGGGTTGTCCCTCTCCTGTAAAATGCATTTCTGTACCTCCTCCTCCACTTTGAATGCCATAAATTCCCCTGTTATCCTGTGGTCCACAAATTCATTTTTAACAGACTGTTATGGGTTTTGCGAGGAAAATGGTTGCCAAGGACCCTCTAGGATCATATAAGGCAATACTTTAATAGCTAAGGGCAAACACTTAGTCTGGGGTGCACCAACAAGGATTAATTAGATCTAAGAATAGTTCTAATCAGGATTTTGCAAAACTAGGTTTAAAAGGTTATCTTGGTTTAGTAAATCCAAATGTATTGATGTAAACCAAAATTAAATAGTTTCTAATTTTTTTCCTAAGGCATCCTTAGGAGAGACTATAAGGGAAACCTTAGCCTAAGTGGTGTTATGCTACTGGGCACTGGTATTTTAATGTTATGAGTCTCCTCTGGGCAGGGCAACTTCAGAGTGATCCCATGTGATACAGACCACTGCACTTCTACCTCAACCCACATGGTGTGTCTTGGTCCAGCTTCACACAGGGCAGATGAGGGCATCTGCTGTAAATGTGTGGGTGTGTGTGGTCCATGTGTGATTGCAAACAGAGAGTCATTTAGCAGGCACACACATGCCAACAGTTTTTCTTTTGTTCTTCTGTTTTGTTTTGTTTTTATACATGATTCATACATCTTCCCTCATAAAATATATCCCCTCTTTTCTGCTTGAGTCTGGTAATGGCTTGTTACACTCTCCAAGCACAAAAATATGCCAAGAAGACCCAGGCACTGAAGAGCTCCAGACAGATGGCAACAGCGTCCAGCTCTGGCAGAGGTGGGCATGGACACTGCCCAGCACAGAGGGACTGACTGGAGTCCCATTTCCCGTGTCTCTCTTCTGTCTCCCAGAATGATGCTTTCCAGAGCACGGCCACATGTTACTGTTCTGTCTGGATGCTTGGCAGAGAGATGAACTAAATCGCTAAATTTGTTTAGCCCCTGTGACCCGCATACTGCAGGAGTTCTGTCTTCCTCTATCACCTCCTCTTCTGGTAACCCCCTCAAAAATACAATTGGCCCTGGTATGCAACTTCGTCAGTCACACAGGCATTTCAAAGCAAATAAGCTCCACCCTGCAGCAGTGGAAAAAGCAGGGGTGGTGTGTGTGTGTGTGTTGTGTGTGTTGGGGGGGTGGGGGGGTCTACTAAACATTGCCATCTCTTACTCTTTACTGTTGCCAGCTCTTTGGTCTGTGGGAAAGAGGAGGGTGGCGGGTGGGGTTTGGCCCTGGGGTGTCCATTTATTCTTCAACCCAACATCAGCCCCCGCCTGTCCTTCAGACCTGAAACCAGCCCGTGGATATCGGGTTGTTCGGACACACCTCAGCACATAAGCACACGACCACCAGTGTCCCTCCCCCTGCTGCCGGTGATTACAGTAACTCCCTGAGGGTCAGCACAGAGGGGCTTCCAGAGCATCATCAGACGAGTGATCTCTCGCCTGTGTGTGTGTGTGTGTGTTTCTGTGTAGAGGGAGGGGTTCGTTCAGACTCTCAGCACCCGCTCATGTGATCGTGATATCAGCCCCCTGAGCCTTGTGATCCAGGGTGTTGTGCTGAGGGGGTGTCTTCATTTCAGGGGAAGAGACAGCTATGAAACAAGAGGCGTCAGTGATCACACTGACTGTCCACTGATATGTTGTTGTGTTTTTTTAGAACTGCAATTATAATTGTAATAAATGAGTTCACATGTTTTTCAAGTAGAAATACTAAGCCTTTTAAGGCTCCAGGTTCTCAAATCTGAGAATTTGATGTTTTGCTTACGTTATCAGTGTTGGGGAAACTACTTTGAAACTTTAAATTACCAAACTACTAGTTACTTCACAATGAAAAGTAGTTACTGCAACTTAACTACACTCAAAATATTTAGCTTGTCAAACTTAAGTAATTCAACTACTATCAAATTACATCACAGGAAATCATCACTGTCTGATATTGTTAGATGGAGGTACAACTGAACTGAAACTGAGTCAAGTGTAGGTGTGTTTGATTTAGGGTCTAGAACAGGCTGGTCCTCACTAAGGCAGCCAGAGGATGTGTTTTAAGGAGAGGATAGGGAGCAAATGTTAAGGTGGAATCAGAAAAATGGTTGCAAACCACAGAGGATTTTAATCAAATACAAAGTGACTGTCATTAAGTAATGATTGTGGTCAATGAGCTGTGGCATTGTGCTTTATTGTATGGCAAACAGACCATTTCGGAGTGGTGGGGGTTCTTGTTTTAGGTGTGTCCTGTTGTACTGTGTGCTTGGGATGGCGCCAGTCCGATAGTCAGTATTGGTATCGCTCCTGTAATGACCAAAATCAATGGATGGGATATTGGAAAAAGTATTTGTTTCATAGTTTTTAGATGGTCAGTTTAAGCAAATTGCAGACAATGTATTATTAACACCTTAGTTGTTTAAGAGAGGGAAAAAGACAGCATTGGATTAGTGTTGGTATCGGCAGATACTCAAGTTTGCAGTACTGATATCAGTATTGGACATGAAAAACTGGTATCGAGCCATCCCTACTGTGTACCTGCAGTTAGACCTACCTGCTTAAGAATACCAACAATATGTAGTTCGTAATTATCTACTCCATGACCCAAAACTGCTAAAAAAGTTACTGAGATGAAAGAGTTAAACTACCACCTAAGTACTGCAAATTGTGGTTGAACTAGTAATTGAACTACGTATAGATATACAATAGTGTAGTATTGTTGGGGTCTGGATTGTTTATCAGACATCATGTGATCATCATTGTTCATTGTTTCTGATGTTTTATAGACATAGACAATTGAGCAGTATTCAAGAAAATAATAGACAAATGAACTGATAGTTGGTTGCACCCCTATCTTTTTTTCAATGTAGTAATATCATTGATAGTTTCAACTCTTAAGCCGAAGAACCTGAAATGGATAGACTTTAAAAATATTTTGGTATCATATCTGATATTTGGATTAAAGGCCCAGTGTGAAAGATTTATAGGGGCTTACTGACAGAATATGGCAGAAATTGAGTATAATATTCAAAACCATGTTTTCATCAGTGTATAATCACCGGAAACTAAGAATTGTTGTGTTTTCGTTACCTTAGAATGAGCTGTTTATTTCTACAGAGGGTGTATGTCCTCTTCCATGGAGACTGCCATGTTGCACCGCCATGTTTCTGCAATAGAAATAAAATTGTGTGTGCACGTCTACAGCTTGGCACCTTTTCCTCTAAATTTTGCTGGTGGCTGTCTTGAGTCTCTCTAGGCTAGAAATGTGTGTCAAATCCAAAAAAAAGGAGAAGTCTCAGAGGAAAATAGAGATTTTTAATGGTTGTGGCTCCAGATGTTCATTTGTTTTTTGGCCAAAAATGGCTCTTTTGAGAGTAAAGGTTACAGACCCCTGTTTTTCACACTTGGAAGGGGAGATGGTATTTTGAGTAAATAAACAACTGTAAAAGATCAAAAATAACTTTCTAATGCTTGCAGGAATGTATTTACATTATCATCAAGCCTGAAACCTGTTGCAAACTATTTTTTTGGCAAGCACAGGACACTTTTTTGCTTGGTTTCGACTCGCTCTGTGAATTTAGAAGGTTTGTCAGGCAGGTAGGCACTGATCTGATTTCTCTGCTGCTTTTTTATGCTTTGAACATCAAAACTAGATTTGGCCAAGATACGAATAAGCTGTCGGAAACTGTGTAGGGCTCTGCACTATCTCTGCTCCTCCCCATCCCTCTTGTCTCTCAGTGAAATTAAACTGATCTAATATGCCTCCTGACCTTTGCCCCCATCTCTTTCCCTTCTCCTCCAGGTGTAGGTGCTCCAGGCGCAGCGGGACCTAGCCTCCGTGTCAGAGAGGGACGAGGCTGCTCCCACCTGGGCCACAGCACTCCTCTGAAACTCGGCTTGTGGTCTCTCTCTTCTCGGAGTGCTATAACCACCCAGATTAGAGAGAGGACGAGAGGGAAGCCATTTTGTGAGGTGAAGCTGCAGAGAAGGATATTTTAGGCTGCTCGCTGCCCTTTGAACTTCACCGCCATGACGACTGCAGTGCAGCCCAGTGAGCTGGTGTTTGAATTTGCCAGCAACGGGATGGACGAAATCAATCAGGTAAGTATCACACTAGAGAGAACACATTTTTAATCCAATTGTTTGGCTTGTAGACTGCATTTTTTATTTGATCAAAAGACCTTTGGAGCAGTGTTTGACGATCCATCTTTTTCAAGCGAATGATGTTGATAAATGTAAACCTTTTCATAGCAGGGCAAACCAAACTTGTGTAAACAGCATGGTCACTTAGTTGTGGCTCAGAGCCTGTGATCTTTAACTCCGACAACATGTTAGCGAAAGACGAAGCAGAGGATGGAGGTTGGGAAGAGGAATGTGGGCTGCTGGGAGGGAGCACAGAAATGGAAAGAGTGAAGAACCTGCAGCAAGGTTAGGGTGCGTGGGAGGGAAAGGGTGGGGCTTTATGGCACAGAGGTAACTGTGTGTGCATGCTATGTGAACCTGTGCCTATGTGTCTTTTCATTGCCCGGTCAGGTGTGCAGTTATCTCATCCCCACACCCGCGTCTGAATCCTGTGGAGCAGGCTTGATTGTAAGTGTGGCTGTATGTGTGTTTATGTGTACTGGTATCTGTATGTGTGTATCTAGAGTGACAAGTTGTCACTGGATCCCTGAATAGTACCAGTTCAGGCCTAACCTGATGGACCAGTTACCAGGCTGCCTGCTTGGAAGAGATTGGATAATACCTCTCAAAGGTCTCGCATTGTTCCAGTGCTACAGTTTTGTTCCTTGCTGCACCCACTCAGCCTGTTATGCAAGCAGTATGCCCCTATTTACCTACCAAGTCCTGGAAATAACCCCGAAAAAGAACAAAACAACTGCAGTGGCCATTTTGTTTCTGCCAGCTGTTGTAAAGATTTATTTTGGCCACAATAAAGCTGTTGGATCTGAGTGAAATCGTAGAGCAGGTTCTGTAATGATTAGCCATGCTATATCGGTTTTTAAGTCAATAAGTAGCTCCCTAAAGTGTATCATGTAATGCAGGGTGATACTCAGCTTTGTGATTTTCAGCACTATCGAGCTCTGATCCAATAGTGAGTAGATATCTTTTTTTAAATTCTCTTATTTTCAGGGATGGGTAGTAACATGTTACAACACATGGACAAGTGCCTTTCCTTTTCCTTTTTAAAAAAAATTGACTTCTTCATTTTGCTTAACCAATAATTGAAAATGCTACCAATTGATTAATCATTAATAAATAATAATATACTCCCTTTTTCTCATTTTAAGCTTAACTTTCCTTATTCAACAAATGGCTATGCCAAACAGAACAATGTCAAATGGCGCACAATTACTGCCAATTCATTATCATCGATTAATTATCAAGTAATACATTTTTAATCGATTTATGATTAATATTAACATCCCTACTTCTACTCTTTCTTCATGTATATTTTTGAACCAGTAATCTACTTTTTATTTCATTAAATTTGCCATTTATATCCAGAGGTGGCAACTCACATTACACACATTAGAAATACGGATACTTGTGTAAAAAAAAAGACTCTGGTAAAAGTAGAAGTACTGATTAAACTTCTTTTCTCAAGCAAAAGTGAAAAAGTACAGACTCTTGTCTGTTTCATCTTGTTCTGTCTGTCATGTGTGATATGCCCTGATGGATACACCAGGGAATCATCTTTTCTATGTGTTATTGTTCCATCCATTTTGGCTGAAATATAAAATAATCAACAATTCCCCCCAAATGCATTAAAGCTAAAGTAATAAGTCTGTTTAAAATCATGAGGAATAGAAAGTACAGATATTTATGTTAAGATATATGGAGTAAAAGTAAAAAGTTTTCTGAAAATAAATACTCAAGTAAAGCACAGTAACTTGAAAACTCTACTTAAGTACAGTAACAACATATTTATATTTAGCTATAAGTTGTTAGCTGTCTGGGAGAAAAATAAACTGCCAGAGGGAGCTTTCAGTGACAATCCCTGGCTCCATTTGGCCACACCAAAACCTACCACCAATACTGCTCTCTGCTTTTTTTCCACTTTTAATAACTCGTCTTCTGATGTCCACAAGCACATTGAAATACGCTGCACATAGGCTACTGTAGGTGGTGTAGTTAGCTAGCTAATGTTATGTCAATTAACGCTGTGTTAATTTTAGTTTTGCAATGAACCATTATTGTCATTGCCAATGTTATCTATGCTTTTACTTAAGTATAGACTTCCAATACTCTTCCCACCACTGTTTATTTAAAAAAAAATAAAAGGAAAAAAATTTAAAGCTGCAGAATAAAGAGACATTTGGCTTTTAGGTAAACAACTTATTTTTTAGTGTGATACTATCTCTCATGCTACGAGCTTCTACACTCTCAAATATTGTGATTATGAGGATATGCAAAGCTTTCAGACAGTTGGACTCCATTGTGGCTGGGCAGGTAAAGCAGAAGAGAGCAGGGCGTGTGGGGGGAACAGCTTGCACAGATGCTGCTGCTTTCAAAGGCAGAATGGGGAACTCAGAAATGCAAATCTGCCTGATTTTTATCACTCCTGTTTCCCTACTAGAAACACTATTCAAGTCAACAAAGAGGAAGAAGCAGCTGAAACCTTTATGGTATTCAATATTATTTGTTACATGTCAGACGCTGCCCCACCTTCTCACAATGATACCCCTTTAAATCTCTCCTCCATAGTTATTATCTTACACATTGCAACATGCTTTTTCAAATCGCCACTTGGTTTACATGACAATTCAAGACTAGTTTGAAGGTGTTCCCAGCAAAAACAGAGTTCAGTCAACATCAAAACAACAGCAGAGACGATGTCTCGTGCTCTGTCAGCAAACTGTGTGGGGGGGTGGGGGGAGCGGGTAGGAGTTGCTGCTGTTTTAGTCAAAATGCCTTTGTCTACGCACACATGCTCGACTCTCACTCAAGGACAGCAAACGTCATTTAAGCCCAGACGAGGAGATGCAGTAGGCAGCCTCACTGTCTAGCCATCCGATAATATGTCTACTGAAGACTCCGGTTAATGGGAAACATTCAGTGTGTGTCAGTGAGACACTGATAGCGACCTGTAGTCACAGCAAAAGTCAGGGTTTTTATTAGCCCTGTGAGACCTTGAGGCTTTGCTGCTGAGATGACATAAGCAATTTGTTGTTGATCTTCAAAATTACGATAGACATCTCAGAGAGCCATCTTGCTCTAGACTCACAGACACCAAAATTATGTCCAGTGTATGAAATTACTAATAAACAATCCATGAATACTTACTGATGGTCCTGCTCTAACCATTTAATACCGTGCCCAAATAATGAGCCGGTCTGTTAGTTTCCTGGTTAAAGTGTAGCTGAAATGGGAGTGTATCCATGGACTCCATTGCCCCCTCTTCCCACCCCCACGGCTCAAAGCCCAGACACCTGGTATGCCCCAGAGGTCCTAACCAACAATGGACACTTGTGCAAAGAGACAGATAAGCCTTTATTCATGTTGCTCATACTGCACCTTTTCTCTACCCTGTTCCTCCTTTAATCAGGTCATGACTATAAGAATGTGCTCTTAATTGATCCACACTATTTTTTACAACAAAGAGTTTTTAACTGGTTTTAACTGGTCACAGTTTAATACTAATGCCTCTATGTGACATACATGAGGAAACGAGACCAGCGAATATATTGGCTATTTCTATATAGTTGTTTTTAATGCCTGCTGCTGGGCTGGATTCTCATTGAAATCAGATGAAACGAGCCTGTGTGAGCAGTGAGTAGTACGTTAGCCAGTTAAAGTGAAGAATGAGGAGGTTTTTATTTAGATAAATTTATTTTTGACATAGTATTTTGTGGGTATTATGGTGGAAATAAACAAATAAACAAAATATGAAAGTTCATTGTAGTAGCCACATAATACACACATGCATATTCAAGGTGACATGCAGATCTGAAGTACTTGTGTAAAAAAGATAAAAGCAGATGGATTGATTCATCAACTTTACTCAATTAAAAGTGAAAAACATAAATAAATAAAAGCTCTGAAATGTGCTCAAAGTATAAAAGTAAAAAGTAGCTCTCTGAAGAACATTTCTACCTGCTGTTTCTGTGTAAAGCTAACTGAACCTCACCTTTTCTCCAAGGTTGAGTCTCCCTCTCTCCTGTGTTTCATCTTTAAAGTGTTTTTCGTTGTTGATGGATACACCAATGAATTATTTTTTCTATGTGTTACTGTCACATCCATTCAGGTTGAAACTGGTCTCTTTATTTGGATCCCCATTAGCTTGCACAACAGACAACAATTTTGAATCCACAGTATTAATAAGACAATAAAACGCCATATAAGACCAAAGTTAAGTTTGTTTCTAATGTTGGCAGGGGGCATATTCCATGCTGAAGAACCTCTGTAAAGAACAGTACTCATCATGCAAATTGTTTGTGGACATGGTTCTAGGAGAATTTCAGTACTCGCTTGATGTGTCACACACCCATGACAGAAAATTATGTATGCATAACAAAAGACTCGATTTTAATATAGCCACCACAGTTAGGCAAGATAATGTAATTGATTATGAATCTCACACACCTGGAAAGAACAACAAATAACTAATCCGGCTGCTCTGTTCTGTGCAGTTTGGAGTTTTTTAAGGTGTTTTTGAGCAGCACTTGACCTGATTACTGGGGAGTACTCCAAGTGTGACAAAACGAGAGACCAAACAACATAATTAATAACACAAGGTGGAACATATGCAGAACATTTCCTTGAAATAGCAATGCCCTTTCCCATCATGTTGATGTTGGGAATAAAAATAATCAATAATTCCCATCAAATGCATTAAAACTAAAGTAACAAGCCTATTTTTTTTAAAAATGTAAGGAGTAGAATTGACAGATATTTGTGTTAAAATCTAGTGCGTAAAAGTAAAAAGTCGTCAGAAAAATATTTACTCAAGTAAAATACAGATACCCAAAAAACAGGTTTAATCCAAGTATTTGTACTTAATTACTTCCCATGTCTGGAGACAAGAGGGCACAACATCTTTTTTATTAACTGCTTTTCTGTTGAGTGTTTTTAATGTGAGCGTCCAGTCCACAGTGCAAATGTTCTAGTTACTGCAACTTGGTCTTTGTACAGCAGCATTGTGATTTGCACTCTTATTATAAGCAGCATGGTATTGAGAACGTGTTTGTCCGGTTTGCATACGTTCAATTTCACTAACCTTTTCACTCCAGAAAAGGTGGAACGTTTCTCATTCCTGGTAGGTGGAAGAAGCAGTGCTCCTAAGATGAACATTGCATCAAAATGTCTTTTCTCTGTTTCAGTGTGGTTTGGACATTTAATGCATTTAGAAGCCATACCTAAAACAACCAAAGTAGCTGCATTAGCTGCTTGTCAAAGCAGACATGTTAAAAGAAATGCTCTCAGTGTATTTTTGAAGTGTAGTCTGCTGCCATCTGCTGGTGGTCAGTTGACTCTGAGTTTTGCATCAAAGCACCTGAGTTGACCTCATTTAAAACAAAAGCCAAGATTATGGCACAAAAATGTGCAGTATTGTTTGATGATTGCTAAATCAGACTTTCCTCTCATGTTGTTTTTTTACATGCTTTAAAATAAACAACTAGTGACTGCTGTCACTAGTTTGCATTATTTGAAGTATAGTTGTATGAGGTACTTATTCATAGTCAGTGTATTACCTACAGTCGATGGCAGTCAGCACGACCCCAGTTTGTGGAAACAAAGAGGAGTACCAGCAAGGAGGGTCAGCAACATCAGATTTTAGCAACTTTAAAAAATCCTCCACCTAAAAAAAAATCAATATCAGTTTAAGGATGCACTAAATTTAAAGTATTTTTACTGCTTTACTTTTCCATCAGATAGCCTTTTCTGATGGGAAGCAGCCGTTATACCAAATATTGCTCTCTCCTCACCAACCAGACTCAGTGGCCGAAATCAGTCATTTTACCTCGCAGAACACGGTAGCTGCTGGTCTACTGCAGCCTCGATCTGATAGTTTGTGTTAATGTGTGACTTTGGTGTTTCCCCAGACTTGGGGCGTAACAACCGCCATCTACTGTAGCTAATACACTGACTATTGCTAAGTACCTCATACAACCCTACATCAGATAAGCTGAACTATCTTAATTTAAGGGCCACTCAAACCAGAAAAACATCAAAATAAGAGTTTTTGAGGACCATATGACTTGCTTATCCAAAGGACTGAATTAGTCCCCATGTCCCTCCCATTGACACGAACCAAGCGCCCAGTGAGCACTCTTGACTCAGTCTGTGTTTGAGGAGCTCTCAGATATGTTAGGCTCCTCAATGGTTTGGCCAAACTCCAGTAATTCCCTCCATCCCCTCGTTGCTTCCTGCATCAGGCCTGAAATGAGACAGCAGGGTTAGAATTCCCACAGCACGCTCAGGACATGATGAAGGGGGTGCTTGCCTGCAATTCATGATTGATCCATTAACATTCATTTGGGTTTATATAATCTCTGAGCATAAGATTAACTCCTCAGAAGAAGTAGGCCAAATCAAACAGCTGGTTCCTGTCTTCTTCAGTGGGTCCCTGAGGACCGCTGCAACACCACAGAAATGAGCTCTCCTCCATGCTATGTGCCTCCACATTAGCTGAAAGTGAGACTGAATCTACAGTATTTTACAAGGCAATAAAAATAAGAGACCAAATCCAGTTATAACATTAATCTGATGTCATCTGGGGTTTTTAAATTGCATTTATGAAGTGTAGTGGAGGAATTAATGGTGTTTTTATTGCATACACACACACACGTATGTGCAAAGACCGTGAGTCGCCAGCCTCCCAGTGATAACTCCTGTGTTACAACATCTCATACCTGTCTCTGTATGTGTTTGCCCTCTCTCTGCTCAGCTGGATGACCCATCAGTATTCCCAGCGGTGATTGTTGAGCAGGTGCCTGCAGCCGATCTGCTGCAGGTCTATTCAGGCCTGGAGTCAGACGAGGTGACCAATGGCATCATGGTTGACACCACTCTCCATGTCGTGGAGGAGCCTTCCATCTTGGTGGGAGGGGTGGACCTCTCAGGTAAAGATATTTTACTTCACTGTCATTTAAAGGGAACTGCGCTCAATTGTACAAAACATTCATGTATAAGTTCAGATCACTACTGTTAACACTCAGATTTACTATTTGTAGATTTGGCTTCTGCTCAGATTTGCAACTAAACTTTTTTAATTGTTAAAGGGATATTTTGGATTATTTGAAGTGAGGTTCTATGACATACTTATCCATAGTGAGTGTATTACCTACATTAGATGGTGTTTGGCACACCCTTAGTTGGGAGAAGCAACAGGAGTAATGGGCTAAAAGCTAAGAAATGTACTACTGTGGATGGGGTCAGCAGCAAAATTTATTATAGCCACCTAAAAAAATAAATATACGTTGTTAGTGAGTACTATTTAGAATCTGCTGGCAGACGGCCTTTTCTGACGGGAATCCGCCCTTTTATAAGCAACAAATTGCTCTCTCCAAACCTACCAGACTTCATGAGTGAAATCAGTCATTTTACCTCGCAGAACACAGGAGTTGCTGATCTACCACTGCCTTTGACATTAGTCTGTGTTTTAGTGTGACTTAAGTGTTTTAAAAGGTTAGTTCTGAGTCATCCAAGTCACACAGTAACACAAACAAACTAATAGACACACATAGGGGACAGTGTTTCTTATAATAAATAAATGAAAATAAAGTATTTGTTTTTAAATTGAGCTATTCTTTGAAAGACTAATTTTGTTGTTCTTTTTAAGAACCTTTTTGAAAATTACTAGGAAATCATTTGGTAGTCATGGAATTGTAAAATAAAATGTAACCATCATCTATTTACAAAATTTCATAACCTGTACTTTACCTGCTCAAGAGTCCAATTTAGCCCTATTTCCTATTTGTCCCTTAATTATTTGCAATATAAATTGCTTGTGCAAACATAACAGCAGACAGATAAAGGAGCCTGGTATTCATGCTAGGAATTCAGCTGTATCCAACCCAGATATACAAGTACTCAAATACTGTCATATGCAAAGTAGCTACCTGCAAAGATTTCATATTTATGGGTTTGTGTGATGTCTGTTGGACAGAAACAACAGTCTCAGGTGCAGAGGACAGCATGGAGACGAACGAAGCTGCAGCAGCTCTCCTAAACATGGAGTCTCCAAACAACATTTTGGACGAGAAGCGTATGAGTAAGTTATTTCTACATTCTACAGTTTCAAAAATGGTGGCAAGCATTTCAACTTGGATCTAACCTTGTTCAAGTTTTGAGCATGAGTCACACTCTTTATGGTCTATTCATGGTTTGTCTGTGTTTCTGTGTCTCTTGTTTATGTATAGTTCACACCTACGGCACACTGCTGGAGTCAGACTTGACATACGCTCCTCTGAGGCCTGACCAGATGGATAATAGTGCCCTTGACATGTCGCTAGATGAGGACACCTCATCCATGGATGAGATACCCCAAAAGTGTCCCTTAAAACCGCAGAAAAAAAACAAAGGTAACACTGTTGTCCTCCTTGTTAAACCACAGGAATTATCTCTTGTGCTAAAATTTCAGTGTGTAGATAATTGGATGATTTCACTGTGACCTCTCACCTTATAATGCGCTACCCCTCAATTTGAATCATAGTGCGGAAGCCGCGGGCGGTGCGTCCCTGCTCCCCTATCACCACCCCTAACCTGCCACTCAGGAAGAAGAGCAAAGAGGGCAAAGGTAAGCCTCACTAACTAGTGCGCTCCTCTGTAATGAGCCAATAAAAATCAAGGTCTCTCCTCCTCTTGTGTATGCTCTGTTTCCTCCTGTGGAGTGTGCAAACAGCAGTCCTCCACCCCTGCAGTCCGGCGGGGTTGAATCTGGGCGAGTTAATGGATGAGGGGATCTCAGAGTGCCGTGTTTCACAGGGAAACAGAAGTGATTGCAGGCTGGAGGGCACATTGATGCTCTACCGATAGAAAGCAGACAAGTGCTGCTCGATGTGAGCCCTCATTGCACCATACAGTGTGACACGATGAGGAGGGGGCTGGGGACGGCAGGTTCAGCTGCACACATATACATCACCCTGTCATGGTGTCTGGGATTTAAGTGACTACTGGGAGCGTTGCTGTTTTTAACCACTTCTGGTCAAAGCATCTCACAAATGAGAGTAATCTACTCCCAGGCTCGATATAATTAATTCCCTTCTAAAGGCACACAGGCACACACGCAACTGACACAACAGTGGTGATAAGAAACAAGTAGTTTCTCCTGTAGCTACAGTATAGCGTTTATTAGTAAAATCCTAAATTCAGGGCATTATGGAGAAGCAGGGAATTTGATTTTAGCAATTTTAAGGTCGGCATTAGTGTGGGTAAAATAAAAGAGCATGGAAAAAATTTTTGTTTCCAGACTATTGCCCCTATAATATAAAATTCAGAATTTCTAATTCTAGAATAATGAATAAACAAGAAATAATGACACTTTCCTTGGCGACACATATAGTGACACATCAGTGGGCTAAACAGAGATTATGTGCAGTTGATGGTGGCTGACTGGTAATCGAATAAAATCGTGTGACTAATAAACTGCTTTTGTAGTCGGAAGAAGTCAAGAAGTCAAGTTATACGTGGTAATATTTTCAGGATTTCAGGATTTTCCAGACTCAAATTTCCAGACTTGTTAAGACTTAGTTTTTCATATCACATTTAACATCCCATTTTGAATCCTTCACCAACGGGGCTCTATATATATTTGGGATTGTCAAGCCAGCCTTTGGAAAACTTGCATTTACCCATTGTGCTGTTGCATCCTACACAGAAATTTGGACAATGTCCCACTGTCAAGCAACTCTTCCCTTAACATATTGAACAAATAATGTCATACTGTTCCCCCATATTTAGCCTCTTTTATGTATAAGAACCAAAAAAGGTTGAAAACAGTTAAATAATTTAATTTCCACGGCAGCTGTGCAGTCTTGTTTACTCAGTGTCAGTTGAAATGAAACTCATTATTAATTGATTAGCTCGGAGACCTACAGAGCAGAAATGACCAGCCAGTCTACTTCCAAATAATTATTGTGTTGGCTAAGTTCCCAATTTTAATGAATTTGTTTCATTTTATATTTTTATTTTCCATCTATAAAAACAGTTGCAACTTCTACAGTATATTTTAGATAACTTTCTGTTCTGAAAATCATATTCCCAGAATTTCAAAATACCCTGGTATACCGTAAAACCTTGATACTGCCCAAGCTTATTTCAGATGATGCAATAGTGGCATTAGAATGTACCAGAGAGCCCAAATTTGTACTATGACTGCCAAAATTTTTCTCCAGGGGCATAGCTGCCTACATTTTCCCCACTGGATGGCTACTCTATATTGTTGTGGAAGACCTTGACTATCTTTTCTGCATACGGAAACCAAACCTTTATAGCTGCATTCAGCATCATTTGCACACAGTGAATAAGCAAGACTGATGATGCTGTGAAAAATTCAATTAAACTTTTTTCAACTCTTTTGGTTTTGTTTGGTTATTAATAAAAGTGACTAAAATATGGAGGGAACAATCTAATGTTATTTATTCAATATCTTAGGGAAAATAAGTAGAGTATAGGTAGCACTGGCTAGTTTACTTGCTCTTTGGGAAGAGATATTTGACAGTGGAACACTGTCACAGCTTTCTGCATAGGACGCAATGGCCACAGTGGGTAAATGCAAGTTTTCCAAGGGCTGGCTTGACACTCACAAATATGAAGCCTGGTTGGTGAAGGATTCCAAGATAAATGCGGTCTGAAAAATCTGCTGAGAAGTCTGGAATTTTTAGCCTGGAAAAGTATGGAATTTTGAAATGAAATACATGTAGGAACCCTGAAAATTACTAAATGAATTACAGATAGATCTCTAAAGCACGGCTCCAAGGCCCCAACATGAATGTCTGATGTGCGGAAAGTTAAAAACATGATTCAATTTATTTCCCTCAATTTACAGGCAACACAATCTACCTTTGGGAATTCCTCCTGGCTCTACTGCAGGATAAAAACACCTGTCCCAAATACATCAAGTGGACACAGCGGGAGAAAGGCATCTTTAAGCTGGTCGACTCAAAGGCTGTTTCAAAGCTGTGGGGCAAACACAAGAACAAGCCTGACATGAACTATGAGACCATGGGAAGAGCTCTCAGGTAAGAGGGAACATACCAATGAGCTCCATTTTCCACAGCTTCATTAGCTCCCGTTTAGCTCTGAGGCCTGCAGACATGATTCCACAGATAAGTTCACGATAACTGGAGGGATTTTACAAGGCTGTTTAATTTGAATGATGTCTATAATGTGATAAATAGTTTCTCTCTCTCCTCCAGGTACTACTATCAGAGAGGCATCCTGGCTAAAGTGGAGGGCCAGCGGCTGGTCTATCAGTTCAAGGAGATGCCAGCTGATCTGGTGGTAATCGACGATGAAGACGCAGGCTCTGATGCCAACTATGGGAATCAGAGAACTACCAACGGGCGGTCTATGGTCCGTGGAGGGTCCAAAGGGCACGGGAGGGCTCACAGTCAACACCACACCTCAGTGAAGCAGATGAAGAAGGAGCCTAATGATGAGTGTCTGTACCATGAAGCCAACGGCGGACAAACCGAGCAGCTTCTTCAGTCTGTTCACATGTTGCAGGCCAGCCAAGCATCGATTGTACAAGACCCAGCACAAGCTATGAGGTAAATTACACTCTTTTACGTTTTTTCGTTTCCCACAGTATGAATTATCCAGAGGTCTTTGGAGAGGGACTGTCAGTTAAATGAAGAATGATTTCATTTCATTTTTATTTTAATATAGCTCAGTGGGTGCTAGAAAATTCATCTCTGATCAGAGGTTTAATGATCTTTCAAACTAGAGCTAGACTGATGAATCAGCCAGGGTGCAATAGAGTATTGAGGATATATCGATATCTCATTGGATAAGTGACATGAAACTGCAGCACAGAAAGGTCAACAATGTGTTTGAGATCATTTAGAAACAATGTCCCTAATTCACATGTGGAGTTCACACTTGTAAAATGTCACGCTCAGAACATATCTTCACTGTAAAAAAAAAAGGGTGAGACAACTCAAAACTGCAATAGATTGTTGAGTTTTGAGCCCAAATCATATTCTTAAGTTTTGAAATAAACTAAGAAAGGGTTGCAGACCTGCAATCTTTAGTTGAGTTAAATTAATTTTCCTCTTTAGATAAACTTTGATGTTTGCGTTTTAGAAACTCAGGAAAAAATGTTTTCTAAAAAATGTTGACATTTGGGTACCTGAAAATTCAATTTTCAGTTTTTAAGTGAAAATATTAAAATATTAATCATTATTTACTCCCACTTAATGATTTTACATAATATTTTTTAAATACATTTTTTGGCAGGTTTCTAAAACTTCATAATTCAATTTTTCTAAAGAAGAAAAGTAAATTATCTCAACAAAATATTTGTAATTGAGAAAACTTTTATCATTTCCATTGCAGTAAGTTGCCTTAAAATTTAGAGTTTTCTCAGCTTTTTCATTTTTACTGTGTTGGTCAAAATTCTTGAAATTTTTTTTACAGGACTGATTGACATTCTGGGAAAGTATGCCTTTCTCTTTCTTGCCCAGATGAGAGGATAAGATATCACTCTTGTATCTGAATGCTAAATGTTAAGCTAAAGCCAGCAACTAAGTTAACTCAGCTTAGCATAAAGACAGGAAACAAGGGAAAACAACTAGCCGAGCTCCAGTGGTTGTCTGGCAACTTCACAGTGACGAAAAACCACAACATGTACAAAGTCTTGAATGTTTGGAAAATGTTTAATGTTAACTGTTATGCTGTCAAGGTTATGAGTATTCTTGAATTTGAATATATGCCTTGAAAAACACTTGATTTTCAACATAATTTGGGGTTTCATTCATCTATACAATCACTTATGTAGAACAAAAATATTGTTAAAACATTTTAAAGGAAACCATCACGTCATCACATTTGTCATATATAGCTAGCTAGATAAGTTCTCTATTAAAATTAGCAACAATTAAATGTCCAGTGTGTAAGATTTGCACAGATTTTCTGGCAGAAATGGAATATAATATTCAAAAGTATGTTTTCATTAGTGTATAATCACCTGAAAATTGGAATCTTTGTTGTTTCGTTACCTTTGAATTGGATGTTTATTTCAGGGTGCAAGTCCTCTTCCACGGAGTCTGCTTGTACAAATCTTGCATCTTGTACCACCATGTTTCTACAGTAACCCCGAATAGACAAACCAAACACTGGCTCTAGATACAGCCTGTTGCATTTTTCACTACAGCCACAGTAGGTTCTTTTACACGCTTGTAAGTGGAGAGTGAAAAGATGCCCTGAATCGTCCCACTGGTCCTTTAAATAATCATGATGAAAACATACAATGCAAGTTAATATGAACAGCTGGTAAAATAAACAAAGTGACAGTATACATTAATGGCAGTGGGTATAAAGGAACAATTGCCTTTATTGTAGGACTGACAATTTAGTCTGTGATATGATGTAACGTGATGATGAAAGTGCTTGAATTTAACTCTTAAAAAGTCGCATGGCTCCTGGTAATTTAACTTGTTAATCAGTGAGCTTTAGAGGCAGGTTTTATTACCTTTGAATGGACACAGACTCGCGGTTTCCGGCTGCTAAGATAACCAGCTGCTGGCTGTCGTCTTACATATACTGAACTGAGCAGACATAAGACTGATAACACTCTTCTCATTGAACTCTCAGCAAGAAAGCAAATTAGCATAATTCCTAAAATCTTTTCAGGTGAGTTTTTGAGGCATGAAGCTTATTTATTCACACACAGTTGAATATGTTGCTCATACATGAACACACGCACGGAAATGCAGCTGTCCTTGTAATTCACATTATATGACTGATTCAACCTGTGTTAATCTTTTATTAATAGCTGGTATTTGTTAAGGGTGTTAAACTTTGTGTCTGAATAGGCAACTTTTCAGAAAATGAGATAAACTGATTAAACCCTTGATGTGGAGCTGATCTATCATATAACCCAATCTAATCCAGTAGTGCTGCAGTATACTATCTATACTGCTTATAATTTTCATTTTTTGTTGATGTCAGAGAGGTGTTGACCCAGCTCGCTGGATTATTGTGTCCACTGCCTGTATAATAAGTATATTATCAGTCATCTGGGTTTTTTCTAAGCTGTTAAACAGCGTCTGCATTTAGGAATCAAGGAGAATAATGATTTCTGCTGTACAGCTGACAACGCTGTTTGTTATATTAATAAGGGCATTAGTGCTGCTGTTTTGGATCATAGCTGTGCGCTGGGTAAATTTCTCAATAGGGTTCCATTAAAAAATAATCCTTGTCTATATTTGCAAAGATACAAACTGAATATTGAATTACAACAGCTCTGTCAGAGAAGATGAAGATACAGGAGTACAGACTCAGTTTATTTTGTCTTCTCAGAACCGCTCCTGCTTCAGTTCCCATGGTCCTGACGTCCTCCGGCTCTCTTCAATCTGTTCCCCTCACCACTGTCCTGGCCAATGGGGACTCCAGCCACTGCTCCCCACCTCGGGTCATCCTTCAGACCGTGCCCTCCACCACAGCAGGCGGTAAAGAGGTGCTCACCATCCAGTCGGCCAGCAGCCTGCAGGACGGCCTCCCTCAGCAGCTCCTGGTCTCCACCGTCTCCACCTCCTCCTCCTCCTGCACTTCCCCACCAGGAGTTATTAGCTCCACTGCTTCCAACCTCAATGGCCTCCCTCGTCTGGTCACCATCAACACCACCTGCGGGCAGACCATGGTGGCGCAGCAGCCCGGCACCGTAATTGCCACCGTGCTCAAATCCAGTGACCTCCCAGGGCTGCAGGTCAAAGAAGAGCTCCTGGACCCCAGCTACTTCCAGTCGATGGTGAACGGCGATCCATCACTGGCAAATACGTTCGCGAAAGAAGAGATTGAGGTAGGGGAAGCCGAGCTGCAGTACAGGACTGTGATCATTGATACCAGTCAAAGCCAGGGCCACATGGCTGCCAGTGAAACTATAATTAATGGACATTCCTCCCAGAGCAGCAGCCCTAGTGAGGGCCTGACCCCTGTGGAGGAGCTGGAGGTGCGTGGGGAGATGTCCCTGCAGCCTGAGCAGGGAATCAAAGGCCTGCAGGAGCTGCCGCTGTCAGTCCAATTGCCTGCAAACTTTATCCAGATAAAGACAGAGCCTGCGGAGGCTTAGGGGCTGCAGGACTCCTCCACACAAGCTGAACCAAAAAACACCCATTGAATCCATTTTGACTTTTCTTTTCCTGATCAGAGATCAGAGCGCGGCATCTTGCAGTGAGTTGCTCTTAACAGTTGGTCTGTTCAGCCTCAGGATATATTGTTTACTCACATATTTTGTGACCACGTGCCTAATTTAAAAAAAAATCAAGGGAGTGTTTAGTTTTTCTAAGAAGTCACTTTTTCAGATTTGGGATTATTTTCTACACACATGCAGATGCAGATACAGAGGAAAACACACACACCAACACAGTAAAACAAGCTCCCCCTCAAGGAGAACAGCCATCGGATAAACCAGGGATCCCTGTCTACCAAATGTGCCAGTTAGTAATTTTCTTACCTTCCATCTCATTGGACTATGTTTAAAGAGAAGAATGCGACAAACCAAAAACTGGGGACCGAATGCCAAAATGGTGCAATGAAATCAGGCTTCTGCGAACCTGCAGAGGGCGTGTGTGTGTTTCTCTTCCCGTGGATGAGGCATGGGCGCTGTGTCACGGCATCCAGGTGAAAACCACATCTCAGAGTTTAATTGAAGAGTGCCTTACAGGGAGTTTAGACAGCTCAAGACTCTTCTTTTGAAACGTCTGGGAGAAAGATGAAAACACGGACTAAATGGCTTTTCAGACTTTCAGACATCTAAGAACTTATTACTCATTTATTTTCATATAAACAAAAAAAGTTATGCATTCACTCTCTATTACCCCTGGCCTTAAAACACTGTGTTACTATGGAAATGGGCATTTTCTGTCCACCAAGGACAGTCCAACATCAAAACTGTTTGTATAGAGCTGCAGACCGGAGGCACAGCAAGATAGGGAGGCACAAATGGAGAGAAAGAATACACAGGATAAAACAGATATTATCAGCCTCTGCTTCAGAGGCTCTGAGGTTTAAATCCTGTTTATATGAAATGGAATTATATATATATACATATAATATACAATTGAGATTCAATTTTAAGGCCATAGCGAATTTATTTATTTTGTGAATTTCTAAATTCTGTATAAAAAAAGGCACATTTGTCTTCTATTTACATGTGTAAACATGGGGGAAAATATAAAGAATATGAACATTGATACCAGGAAGCTTATTTGGTAATTTTTTTTAAAGACCAACATTTTTCATTTGTATAGCATTCCATTTAATCAGCTTTGGTATTTTGTTGAGTTTTGGACGCGAGTGCTCAGTGCACATTCATTATTCCACTGTTATATTCTCTTATTGTAGATAATGCCCTGTTGTGTGTCTGATTTAAACATGTACTGAATGTGCTTTGGTTCCTTCTTTTCCTGCAGACATACCTCTTTACCTTTTTCAACAGTTAAGCAGTAGGGACTATGCATTCAAAAATATTATGTTCTGTGTACTGCATAATGTCTCAAATCAGTATGTCTTTGAAATCATATCTCGAGTTTCCTTAGTTATTTGGTACAAAGACGTGCCAGTGCTGTTTTTAAAGCTCCTCTTCCTCTCCTCATCTCCTCTGGCCTTGTCTCCTCTCCTGCCTTTTCCTCTCACCTTGTCACCTCTCTTGTCATCTTGTATCTAGGGCTGCAACTAACGATTATATTGAATCGATTATTTCTTTATTGATTAATCGAATAGTTGTTTGGTCCGGCAAATAAACAAGAAAATGTTCACATTTGAGAAGCTAAAATCAGAGAACTTTTACTTTTTCTTAAAGCTACTTCAAAGAACTTCAGTATTTTGTTGATTTGGAGCCTCCTGTGGACAGAAGTGGTAGTGTTTCCACAATAATAACCACAAAATAAAACATAAAAAATAACATTATCTAAAGAAAAAGCTCCTCCTTGTTCTTACTGACTGGCTTATGTGCTACTCGCTTTGCCCAGGAAAATATAAACACAGGCTTGTTTCATCTGATTTCACTGAGCAGCCATCCGAGTGGCAGATATTAAAAACAACCGTACACACGTGGCCGATCTTTTCACAGATAGTCTCATTTTCTTTTGTTGGTCATATAGAAGCATTGGTTTTAAATGGAGACAGTTTTATTACTAATTAAGAACTCCTTGCAGTAGCTTTAAAAAAAAAAGACTTAAAACGATTAATCAGTTATCAAAATAGTTGCAGATGAATTTAATAGTTGACAGCTAATCAATTAATCAACTACTGACCATCATCTCCTACCCTGTCCTCAGGTGTCCTCTCTCCTCTCCTTTCCTCCTTCCTCTTGTCTCATCTCCTCTCCCTCTCCTCTTCCTCCTCCTGCTCTTCGGGTCAGTCGAGTCTGTGCCTTCTTTATTTGCTGTCCCACTTTGTTAAGGACCTCTCGGGCCAGCCATGCGATTGGCCCCTCGGTCCTGCCGGGGGATGAAGCCATATTGATCCTGAGTGGTATCACAGCTAAATTGGTTGTATTTTCCACCCGGACTGTGGCTGCAGAGTGAGGACATTCAGACATACTGACCTCCATCCGCACTGGCGCCTAAGGACAGGAGTTAAACGCTGCTTTACAACCCCACATCAGCCAAAGGGCTCTGGGTCTTCAAAGACACTCTGAATGTATACATGCTTAAGTACATGCATATGCAAATTTTTTGACAATCAATGATTACACTGGGTTACATTTGCATCAAAAGTTGTCAGCCATTGAGTGGGGATTTGCTGCTTTTTTGCGTTGTATATAATCTGCCCTGTGTTTTCCTTAAAGCACTGCTGTCTGTGAGATGTTGAGGTATGTCCACTGCTTATGTTTTGTTGCTTCTCTTGTCTTAGGTTGTGAATCCCTTCCTTATGCTGAGTATAGAATAGATTTTTAAGAAAAAGTCAATGTACTAATTAAAAACAAAATCTTCTTCACTGAATATGCTCTTTATTTGTTTCTTTATAATGGGGAAAATATAATGCCTCCAGCCACAGCCGTCACCAGTGCACAGGCATTATGTTTTTTGTCAGTGAATGACAATGTTTTGTCATTCTTGTCAACACGATATTTCAAGAATGCCTTGGTACAAATGTCCACTTGGACACAAGGATGAATTGATTATAATTTGGTTGTCAAAGGTCAAGGTCACTGTAATCTCACATTTGTCATATTCTGGTGAATGTGATATCTGAGGAAAGCCTGAGGGTAAATTCTTCAAATCTGGCACAAATGTCCACTTGGACTCAATGATCAACTGATTAAAAATTCGTTTTCAAACGTCACTGGGATCTCACATCTGTCATATTCTCATTATTGCGATATCTCAAGAACGCCTTGAGGCACTTTCCTTGAACTTGGTATGAATGTCCACTTGGACTAAAGGATAAATTGATTAGAATTTGGTTGTCAAAGGCCAAGGTCATTGCTATCTAATGTCTGTCATATTGTCGTGAACGTGATACAAATAGGATTAAATGATGAGGTGATGACATTTTATATCCAAAAGGTCAAAGGTCAACATCACTGTGACATCATAATGTTCAGCTTTCCTTCGTCCTCTGTACTCCTGTATCCTCTAAGTGAAGACAGCATGTTTCTTTGAGGAAATTATTCTTTGGTCTCCGTGACACATATTACATGAGTCTGGACAGACACGGCTGTAAATTGCAAAGTGACAGCTTGGCTGCAGCATACAACCATGATTCAGTAATTCTACTTTTTGTTTGTCAGACAAAGTGTTTTGAAATTATGCGAGGCGCAGATAAAATGTCACACAATTTTTTGAAAATTAAACTTGGAAACAAATAGCTCGCAAAGGGGGTTACTAAGTCAATTAATTTCTTCTGTCGAGATAATGAAAATGAAGTATTTCAGCCTTGGAAACTCAAAGTCGTATTGTTGGGCTGTTGCAGCTCTGAGAGACATTCGACCACATGGCATTTGAAGAGAAAGAAAAAGCTACTGTAGGAAACTGGATTGGGGCCATTAGCAGGCCAGAGACTGATTGGACTGTACTTAAGAGCACTGCTTCTCCAGTTGCTGTGGGTGGATGAATACATTAGCATGTGACATGCCCAGAGCTGAACACAGCCGAGTCTGTCACCACAGCTTGCAGAGTGAGGAGTGTGTGTGTGTGTGTGTTTAGACTGTGGTTGGCGAGTGGAAGGGTTACACAATTGGATTGATTCTGTTAAAGCATGTGTTATGTTGTTGTGTGTGTGTTGGGATTGGCCTGGATTGTGTGTGTGTGTGTGTGTTCAGGGTTGAGGAGGGAGGGTGGTGGCGTTGAGGAAGCTGTCTGGCAGCAGGACTTGCCTACTGTGCCTTGCTCTGTCTACACCCACATGCACAGCTGTGTACCACGCAATCCAATCTTGCTATAGGGTTAACACACACACACACACACAGAAAAACAAGGCCAGAGGTTCCAGCCACAGCCTCAACCTTCTTCACACCAGAAAACATCTTCCTCAGCCTTTTTGCAGACGGGAAAATAGTTTGAAATGAGTCTCAAATTATCGCACAAGCTCCACATTGAGCACCAAACAACCCTCCATTACATCTAAAGAGACACTTTGCTTTTTCTGTTCAGCGGTTCATCGATCGCCTGCCATATGGTAAGCGGAGGTTGTTATGGATTACTAAAACAATGAAAGGCTACTAGCAGCCGTTACGTCTGTGCTATTCCTTTGGTTAGTGAGTCAGAGACCCTGAAGACGGAGCGAGAGTCGGGTCCTGGGAGAGGAGGACTATTTCTGTGTCGCCTGCAGCCACTGACACAGCGCGAGTGTTTACTGCTGTGCCATGCTGCCTCTCACAGTGGGAGCAGTTGAAGGATGACGGCTGACATTATTGTGCCTCCAGCCTGTAGCAGGAACAGTACAGGGAGAGCTTATTTAACCATCAGGTCACCAGACTGACTGCAACATTACGGAGAGAGGGGACTTGATGACTGCAGTCTCACGGCCGTTGCAGCTATATAATGCAGTCTGTTAACTTGACAACCTGCAGCCAAGGTTAGATTTAAATAGACTGCTTTAAAATGTGATGGTTTTCTCATACAAGTATTTAAGGACCGCAGGTGTAGCATGCTTTAAGATGGAAAAAAAAATGTGAAAAAAACCCCCCAACAATGTCTGGTTTGATTTTGCAGTAGTACACCTCTCTCCACACAAGATGGCACTGGTAATACACGCGTCTCCTCCACAGTGCCTGCGCCTCAGCCTGTTTTTGAGAGAGAAGTATTCCTTCAGGTTACTAATCTAAATACAGACACTCCTCATACATTGGTTTTCACTCTCCTTTGCCCCAGAATAGCAACTCAGGGAGGGATCTAAATGAACGAGCGATTATTTGAAATGAAAATAAGCAGCTGGGAGTGAAGTTTTTCCCCTGCATTTTTGATAAGTAACAAAAGGAATTAATTCACATGTGAGCCTCGATGATAGTGGCCATTCCTCGGGCCAGGCAGGCAAAATCCTTTGAACTGTGCTAACCTGCTAGACGCTCCATATCTCTGTTTATCCTGCAGAGTAGTCGATCTTGTTTCCTCTCCTCATCAAAACAGTGATAAACAAGTGCCGGAGGGGGGTTTTCCTAGACAGCATGCGAACAATTGTGCAGGGCTTCATATGCTTTTCACTCTGGTCTACAAGGGAGGAGTTCACTGTCCCAGACGCACAGATTTGCCTTATCTAGTGTAGACGGTACTGAACTACATCATATATTCCAGGAACACAAATTATTCTTAATTTATACAGATGCAGGGGCTTTAAAGAGGAAACACATTTTTCAAGCCAAACACCTCCTCTATCTGTTTTTTTTTTTTTTTTGTCCTCCTGGTCTGTAAATGCAGTGACTAATGACCCTGTTAATTGAGCTACATGAATTTGCTTAACATCACATTATTATGAAGCACTATTTGAAAAGGAAACCATGAATGCTGAAGGCATACAGCTTCAAAAGCTGTACATTTTTGTTGTATATTAGATTCAGCAATTTCCTTGAGATGCTTTCCATGACCTCTGGAGATTTGTGTATCAGATACCAACATGTTGGCATTCCACAACTGGGGCCGGATTACAGAAATTTAGTATCTTGAGTCTTAAATGAGGATAAGTCTAAGATATGATTTTTCCCAATTTTGTTATTACAGAGTCAAATCCTAACGAGCTGTAGGGATCCTATCTTATCTTATCTTATCTTATCTTATCTTATCTTATCTTATCTTATCTTATCAGTTGTCTAAAAGCAACAAAAGAGCAAAATGTCCAAACAGGAGCTAACACCGCCGTTATTCACTGTCAGTGAAGACTATGTTAGCTGTTAGGTAACAGTAACAGTTATTGATATTGTTTTCATATTGATATTTCATTTATTAGGTTCCCCATTATCTGCAGCCATAGCAACAGCTACTCTTCCTGGGGTTCTGGGGTTATTTGCTGTTGGCTAACAGAACCATTAGTTATTGTTAGTAATCACTACCACTGGTTAGTTAGTTAGTAGGTTAGCGACTACTACAGATGGAAAAGTGAAGGTTAAGACAGCTTGGCGGTTATCATAAAGTTAGGTAAGTTTATTTCGATACTTGTGTAATACACTTTTCCTACCTTAGGATAGGAACACTGACAGAGAGAAATTCAAAGGTGTTCTTTTTAGGAAATTTAGAATAAGGCTAACTTGGGAGATACAAGAAACAAAGTGGACTAAGATGACAAAGTCGCTTCCGTATCCAACATCCATTTTGTAAAAGCAATAAAAGAGCAGTTGCTAAGACCACTGCTAGCTACTGTTAACTAACACTTCTATTAACTGATGTTAGTGAACACTACTTTTTGCTAGAAAGTTAGCTACCACTACAGGTGGAGAAGTGAAAGTTAGGAACAATTATCCTAAAGTTAGAGAGAGTGAGAGTAAGATTGTAGGATGGGAGGATGCTTGTATAATATGCTTTTCCTATCTTAAGTTAGGATAGGAACATTGACTTAGGAATTGTTCATCTGTAATTGCTTTTTTCTATCAGGTCCTAACTCTAATTACTATGGTTACCAAACAATTACAATAGGATCTGTAAGTTAGGAAGTTTTTGTAATACCTGCCCTGGTTCTATTTTGTTTTTGTCCTAATATACTGTAGGTGCATGTGCAGTATCATCACCATCCAGTTTCTTTCTGGGTCTCCTCCGTGCTGATATTTTTTTAATTGTGAGATGACTGTACTTTAAAGTTTGACTTTCATGGTTAATATTGGACTTTTTGTCCCAACAGGCATGAGGAGCTCTCAGGGAGGCAGCTGTAATATCAGTATCAGCCTCTCCAGTCAGGGTGAGCCATCCCATTCAGAACGACTCTCAGGGCTTCCATGGCAATTTACTCTCACGACTACACAAAAGAGTCCTCAGAGTCCTCCGAGACCTCGCCTGATAGACAACTAACAGCATCTTACGAAAAATAACACTTTACACTATTTCCCAGCACCGGCAGTAGCAACACCAGCATGCTGAATGCATCCGTTTTAATAAACCCTCGACTATTTGATGTGATAAGCGGGAAAATAGTGAGAAATGAATTATATAAACACTGATTTTATGAACTTTTCAGAAACGCCTCGGGGGGCTTTGCGGTACACTTGTCAGTTTATTTGAAGTATGTTTGCAATTATTGCATTTGTTAACTCATGCCACTATTTTTTACTTGACACGTTGCTTTGGGCTATTGACATTATTGATTTAAAAATAACAATATGGTTGCAGTCTGAACTCCATTTATGAGCATATCCATAAAACATTTACATATAGTAATATGTTTCGCCCTCTTTTTCGCAAAATCCATTTCACTGCCAAATATTATTGATATCACCGACATTATTATCACACTGAGCCAACATGAGTCCACATCAGGATTTAGTAAGCAGGCAAAACAATGCATCATTATGTATCAAATACACAAGAGACTCTCAGGTTGTAAAATATAAACAATAAAAGCATGTATACATGTCTAGTTCTTCTTGTCGAGACGCTTTTGCCTTGACGTTAAGTGTTTGTGCTAATGAGCTGTGGGATTAATGGAGGTCTGTCTATTCTACACGCTTAGAAAAACAAGTGCTAATTAGAACCATAAAGGGTTCTTCAGCTTCAGCAACCCCTTTTATAAATGTTCCACTTGGAACCCTTTCAGACAGTTTGATCTAGAACCCCACAGGACAGAACAGTTCCACCTTCTTAAGGTGCTGATGAGAACCTGAACCTTTTTATATTACAAAGATTGTCATCTAGAACCCACATAGGGCATTCAATCGAGAACCCGGGGGTTCTTTAAGGGTTCTATCTAGAACAAACTCATGAGGTTCTACCGGATCTTTTTTATATTCCAAGGATATTATCTAGAAAACACTCAGTGGGTTCTACAGAGAACCATTTTTATATTCCAAGGGTTTCATTTTTATTTTATTTTTACCTTTCTTTAATCAGGCAAGTTATTAAGAACTAATTCTTCTATCTAGAAGATTCTTCTATCTATCTGAGACCCCTTTGGTAGAACCAAAGAACCCTTGAAGACAGAGTTCTTCAAGGATTTCAACAATCCTTGAAGAACTCTGTCCTTCAGAAAGGGTTCTTTGGATGAAAAGGGTTCTTAATGCAACCCTGAGTCTAACAAAGATCTGATGAACCCTGTCTTTAAAAAGGGGTTCTTCAGAAGGAAATGACTTTAGGTAGAACCTCAGCTCTTCAGGAGGAACTCTTATATCTAAGAGTGTATGGATTTCATGAGTCAGATTCAAACCCACACTGCATCAGTGCGCACACAAACACCCCGGGGTGTTAAGTTTCTTTCGAGGAAATCTTATTGTTTCATATGATGATAGGACAACTGAGATTATTCATACAATGAAATTTTAATTGGGAAAAAAAAAAACAAGGAAAGAGAAAGAAACATACAGAAGGCTTCAAAGCAAACCATGACAACAAGAGTGCTCCATTTTTGTCTCTCTGTTTAACTTTTGAATATCTCACATAGCTTGAATACTCTTGGGCATTTATGCACCTTGTTATTCCGATAACAGAACATCAATTACAAATGCCTATCTCGCTTGCTTATCCGTCGGCTGCAGATGAGAGTTGTTTCAGCTCGACAGATTGAGATGTGGTGTTACAGATTAAAAAATCGCCTCAGCAAAGAAGAAACTGTTTGAACACTAGCACTATTTAAAGCATTCTGGTGGCGGGCAACAACTAGGGAAAACAATGGAGGATAACACAACAGTAACTACATCACAAAAGACAGCTGAGATCTGTGCATCTTTAATTATACCTCCTTAGTTTAACATAATACCAAAAACAGATAAAAGAAGATACACGGAGCCAGTGAGGAAAATCTCCAGGCTCGGTCGTCAGCAGCTTCTTCTATTTCTGTACTGTTAGTATTATTAGTATCATAATCTTTTCTTAAGTTGTCTTAATTTGAATATATTGTATATAGTGGTGTAATTGTATTTTGTCTACACATTCTTCAGACTTGGGAAACACTATAATTCAATTCTTTTTGGTGAAGATGTATTCTTAAAGGATAAATGTATGTATGTAATTGATAAAATATTTTGATGTGCATTACTTTTTTTATATTTATTTCTAAGCTTGCTCTGTGCCAGAAAACGCCCTCGTCCCAGACAAAATTCACAACTTCAAACAATTTAAAAATGTGACAAAAGCCTTCAAAATCTAAAACGAACAATATGTGCTGATAACATGGGTATAGAAATGTGCTATTATAATCATCTTTGTTTTAAAAATGTTTTTTTAAATGAAGATGTTGGCCCTTTAAAGTTGTGTCCCAGATATAAATTATGGTTTATAAATGCATATTTTGATTGGCGTTAAGAAAACTCTGAACAGCTTTAAAAGTAAATTGGATATTCACTAGAACTGTGCTGTAAAATGAAAAAACATTTTGTCAACTCTGTAAGACGTCAACTCTGGAGGTTGGCAACTTACAAGGTTTAATAACTAAAAATCTAAACATATGGTTTTGTCCCAGTTCTCAGGAATCAATGTTTTGCATATATTACATAATTTCTATTGTAGTTTTTGTGCTCATGTGCATCCAAGCAAGTTTGTTTATTGCAGAACTGTATTGTTGTTGTAATGTTGACTTGATTTTATGGAGATCTTGTGACGGACGTAGGGAGAGTCTATATCTGCCGCTTATATAAGCAACATTAAAGGGATAGTTCAGAATATTTGAAGTGCGGTTGTATGATTTACCTATGGATAGTCAGTGTATTAACTACAGTAGATGGAGGTCAGCACCACAGAGAAGCAGAGAGGAGTATTAACATGGAAGCTAAGCAATGTACTGCTGAGGACAAGGTCAGCAGCAAAATGTCGGCCCATTTTAGCTACTTAAATAAGAGGTCAACCCAAAAATATCAATATCAGCTTTCAGTGTGCGCTTAACTGAGAATATTTTCGTTGCTTCAACTTGCCGTCACACCGCCTTGTTATAACCGACATTATATAAGGAAACTATCACTCTTTCTCGTTCAAACCAAATTCCATTCATGAAATCAGTCATTTTACCATGCAGATAATGAAAGCTGCAGGTCTACCGATGCCCTGATCTGTAAGTTATGGTGTGACTTCAGTGTTTTAAATGAAAAAGTGAAAAGTGAAAATATTGTTAATATAGCGTACACTACTGACAATTCAAAATGCTTTATTGGTATGAATATTGTATAAACAATAATGCCAAAGGATTAATGATTAGTACAAATTAATTCAATAATGATATATCGGAAAAAACATCCAGGGCCAAATGTTTTGCTGATGACCTAGTCAACTAATCTGAACTATCCCTTTAAAGAAACTAATCACAAAAAACTGAGACAAAAGTTATATAATTAGTTAAATGGTGATATGATAACACTACTCAGATTCTTACATATATTGTAATATTGTATCTACATTTCCAACCATAATAGTATTAGCAGAACAAGACTTTATAACCTATAAAGTGAAACTTTTTTTTTTTTTCGAGCAGATTAGTTTCTGGTGACATCATGCAAACTAAATTGCTCTGATTCCACAGCACCAAGATACTAAATGAGTAGATAAGCAAAGAAAATTAGACAGCTGTAAACGACCAATGCCCTTTAAGAAAGAATCAAAAAACGCTTCAAAATGCCATTTAGACTGTTTAGACTGACTGAATCTCAATGGGCCAACTTTCAGATTGGTTAGTAATTGCGTGCAATGGATTGCTTTGGTCTCACAAAGGGAAAATTAGCACCTTCACTGACATCAACAGTTTAACTCCCAGACATCCTCAGATCCTCCCCAGCATGCGGGCGATCCACCAGTTGCACGGCATGACAACCTGACAGATGACCCGGCCTCCTTGGTAGTAGTATGGCCACGGGTTGAAGCCACCCAGGGGCTCGTGGTAGCGGCGGCAGTAACGGTAACCACGGCGACAGTGCTGGCAGCAGTAGCCGCGGTCATCCAGGCGGTTATCCAGCTCGATGCCGACGTCTCTCTGCAGAGGACAGAAGAGCAGGGGCAGGGTTACAATCACACACACATGACAAATGCCAGTCCTCCTGAAGGCAAGGACGGCAGGAGAGGTGGAAGAAGAGAAGAAGAAGAGGAGGAGGAGGAGGAGGATGGCGTGAATTGATGAGCCTGCTTGTAGGTCAGCAGAATATATGTAAAACCCAAACAAGAGTGAAAAGATCAGAATTGATGTCTGTGGAAATGCAAAGTTGTGCCATGCTTGATGACTGTGACAAAGAGATCAAGATAGCGGTGGGAGGGAGCGCGCTTCATTTAAGCTCCAGGAGCATAAAACATGATATAATACCCTTGACCTTTCTATTATACCGGAGGTAGCACGACCGCCGGCTGCACAATTCCCCCCATCACTGAATCCAGCATTCACAGCCTCTCTACCGGTGCTATCTTCAATCAAAGGGACTCTAACGTTGGTAGTTACCAGCATAATTACACTATTTCTTTCATCTCTGACCTCTTAACTCCCTCGACCGGAGCCCACACTCTGCACCAAAATGGCAGCCCCTCCTCCAATAGAGCATTCAAATTAGAGCTCCCCACGTCTTGGCGCCCTCCCCCTGACCTTGACTTTAAGTGCATGGCACATTCCTAAAGCAATTAGCAGAGTAATGATCGCCTAACAAGGATTCTTTCATTTGCTCTTGCTGGCTGCCTCTGAATTTATAGAGGGGCCAAATGAAACCCAAACGAAAGGTAAATTGGGTAGAATTAATGGCCCTTGGATTTTTCCATTGTGCTGGTTGGTTCATGCCCTCGTCGACTCGTGGGGGCTGAGTGCCATGCCTTTGATCAAGAGCAACTACAAATGGGGTTCGGAGAAGTGCCACTTAACTCACCGCGCAAGTTGAGGCAGCGACTGCCCCTCAGTATGCATTTGACCACATTTCAATCTCTTTTAGCAAATGAATCCCCAGAGACAGGCCGGCGCTGTCTCGTTAAACTGCTGCGATCCAGGAGTCGATGACTTCACATTCAGAACCAACTGGCATAATTCTTCGCAAAGCACTCACAATGACTCAGCTACATGCAACAGTGCAGAACAAAACACATCCACTGCTGGGAGTAGAGAATGTGTGGGAATTGTTTAAGAGGACAGGACCCGCAGGAACACACGGCTGAGTCCTTCTAGTCCCTTGCTACATTAAGTCGGGGAATTAGGGGTTTTCCTTGCATCTATGAGTCGGTGGGTAGTTGATCACAAATACACATTGTACACTCAACAAAAATATTACACTAGAACACTTGTTTTTGCTCCTTTTTTATGAGTTGAAGTAAAAGATCTAAGACTTCTTAGATCACACAAAATGTTTATTTTTCTCAAGTTTTGTTCACAAAAAAGACATTTAGTTGGCACTGAAGTATTTAGCCCATTTTACACTGAACAAAACACCAACTAACATCTGTATTTTGTCTTCAGTGGGAAAGAGTACAATGCAATTCTGAGGGCTTGTTACTTCCATTAGGAACTTCTGACTCTTGCTCCTTTTTCATAAATATGCGCTGCTTGGCTTGACTCAGTTTTTCTCGGTGCATCAGACCAGCACAGCAGAGTTTGTACCCTCGTTACTGATTGCATGATTGCCTTGTAAAACAGTGGATAAATATTTTTACTCTCTTTTCTTGCAGCTGACAACATGAGCACGCTTAGACTTGCTAATAATACCTTTTCTGACTCTTTGCATGTTTTAAATGGTGAATATCAACTTTTCTCTTCCAACAGACAATTCATAATCCCTCCTTTTAAACACAACAGGCTGAAGAATTCTTTTATACACCGGTCTATCCTGTTGCTTAACGAAAATCAGTGTGCTGCTGAGATCTAAATCCACAGGATATAATGTGATATACACTCAATATCTATCTTGACATTTTGTTGTGTTTTTATGTCTTTTGGAAAGTGTCATATGTGTACTGTATGTTAGGTCTATGTGTAGGCTTTTTAACTGCGCTGCTCAGGGATGAAAAATAAATTTCAATGTGTGCTGACAATAAGGTTGCATCGTATCGTATCGTATCATATCGTATCGTATCGTATCGTAACGTATCGTATCGTATTTCCTCTAAATTCTTCACAAAAAAGTTGTGAAAGTACAAACAATGACGCAGCAGAGAAACTAAACTTCAGACCACAGAGATTCAGTCAGAGGCTACAACACACAGACACTTTTAAATCAACTTTCTTTCTGCTCTGCTGCACAAACAAGTTGAGTTTCATTCCAGTGACACATCAGTAAAAAAACTGGCATTGGGAAAATGGCCAACTGCCTACTTTTAGTGGGTTTAGCCACATTTAAAAAAAAAAGGCACTTTTGGTGTAAAAACTGTATATTCCACATTTCACATTGTTTTCTCAGGTGGGCTAAGTCATTAACTGCCCTACTCTGCCTCTAATTGTGTCATACTTGTTGCCTTCAGCAGTTGGATCAGTTAGGTTTAGGCATAAGGACTGGTTGATAAGGTTAAAGTAAGTGATCTGTTGCCTAATGTGACCTTTCATCTGTGGAGCAATTACTTCACACACACACTTACACGCTTACTGTCTCTACTGACTGTACTGACGCATCACCCCATTTTTTCCTCATTTTATTTTTGTGTTTATTACTTCCTTTTTTGAATAAATCTAATATTATTTGCTTGCAGTCTGCATCTCCCTCAACCTCTAAGTCAGGCTGTGACAAATTGGGGGCACATCCAGGAGCTGGGGATTCTTTCAGGACCACATTCTTGTGGAGGCAGGTGTGATGGTCCCCTTGCCTGTTATTTATTTTTTGTTTTTGTTTTTTTCAATGCAGCAGGTACCTGAGAGGCGGAGCAATCACCTTAGTTGGAAGAATTGGGCCTGGTGCACTCTTGCTAAACCCTGCCTCCTGGCTGAGAGTTGTCTCTTTTCTTCCTCCTCTCCTCTGCGTGGTTCTTTTGTTTGTTGCTACACAACACCTCCTCACTATATTTCACTACATTTGAGAGAAATAAACCTTTTGTGTGCATATAAGACATTTTAGATCTTTTAGGTCAACCCATAAAAGATTGCAGCGAAAACAAATGTCTCGTGTTCACATTTTTGTTAAGTATATTTGTTGTTTTTTTTCTGCAGCAGCGAGCAGACTAGAATCACATCACAATAAATGCCCTGTAAGCATGACTCATAAAAGAGAGTATGCCATGCATTTGATGTGAGCTATGATAAATTGAGTAAAATTACAAACTCGTGAGACACACTTAAAACACATAGCAAGGCTGCGACAGATGATATCAAGTATAGCTGGGCTTGATTTATTACTCTGACAAGCACAGGTAGGCTTTTAATGATTTATTGTTTCAGTCAAGTTTCAGGTCATCAGCTTCCAGGCAACAATCTGTTATGGAAACAACACGAAAGCTGTCAATGGACCAATGCTAATCTTATCTGCTCCTCGCAGCCCAATACTGGGATTGTTACGAAATGTGGAGCTCCGGAAAATGAAGAAAATATTTTATTCAAATGATGCAGCGTTTATCAAAACAAACAGCCAATAGCAGCATTGTACCTTAAAGACAATTAATCAGAGCTATCCTTTTAAAACGGAAGGTACATATTAATCACTCTGGCTTTGAGTTGCCGTCTCTAGTGGGATGCTGCGGTGATAAGAATGGTTCACCTTGGGAAATCTGAGGCAGTCACTCAAAAACAAGCAGCATTAATGAAGAGTAAAAGCCATTACCCCCTTGCTGCATCTGATTTCATCACACACTCACGTATACACATGCAAACGCACACACACACACACACATAGAGACACCTCTGTGCATAATATGAGGCACTGGATATGAATGAGTCTGCAGAGTAGAAAACTGCGTCAGTCATTCAATAAGATGTAATGAATCAAAGCACGACTCCTCTAATCTCCACACTTGTTGGTGTTATTTCACACACGCTGATCACCGCTCTTCATGAGCTTGAAGCACATGCCTGGATGTGTTATTAAATCTCATAGCAGAGCTCATCACATTCATTCTGGGATCAAAACAGCAGAGATAACATTTCTGTTTCATATTCTGCTTTGTATTCAAAAAGGGTTTTTATTTTTTCATGTAGCAGCACAGGACAGTGCAACATATAAGAATGCCTTGCCGCTTGTCCCGATCACAGATTCTCATCTCTCTGTGCTCAACAGTCAGGCGGAATGACAATGAAATTGGATGTAATTGAATAAGGCGATAGGCATGTATTTCAGTAAACTCTGCCGGTTTACCAAAGTGATAAGGAGCTTTACCTTCAGTGTAGAGATTTCTCCAGAGGCACAAACAGCTCAGTGCATTCATGGATTTGAATTCCTTCAGCTTCCTGCACCTCTGTTATGCATGAAGCCATCCAGCCTGACCCTGAATGCAGCTCTCAAAGGTTTGCGAGGCTGACCCACGTTTAACACACAATGCAAACACACACCAAACATGTTAACATGTGTATGCATGTGAGGTTAACTCATATTTGAGGCCCATCCTCCTTGCAATGTGGGTCAAGGACAGTGGCAGCATCCCTTCAGCCTTGTCAGATGGTAGTTATTCAGTTTGAGATTTCCAGGGCCACCTCTCGTACACACTGCACTCTGACTTGGCAGCCATGGCAAAGGTCACTTTCATATATCTGTCAGTCCCGTCACAAGGACTCAAGCAATTATTCTGCTACACAAACGTGGCAAGAAGGCGCCGAAATTCAGACGTATGAAATGCAGATGAAGTCAACGCATGTTTTTTATGTGTCGGGCTCAGTTTGTGTGTAATAGATGAAAGGCTGTAGGTAGAAAGAGAAATAGTGTGAGCAGCAGACTGTGTGTGTGCTTAGTTGTTCCCTGACTGTGTGTGCACATTTACATGAGTTCTGAATGAAGCAAGCAAAAAAAAAAAAGGGTTTGGCTAACACATGGCATCCCACTGGAATGTGCGAGAGTTCAGACTCCCAATTACAGACTGCTGCCTGCCCTCTGCTTGGCCACAAAGGCCTTTGTTATCACCGGACCCACAAACAGAGCCTGGATGTGCTGCTGGAATGGATTGCAGTGGTATGCATAACTCAGCTGATAGAGGCAGAACGTTTCAAAAGGAGAGCCGAGTTTTTCATCCCCTGGTATGTTTTAATTGCATAGCGCTGCATCTCCTGCCACAGACGATGAGGGAGAAGACAGAGGAGCTGGGGGGAAATTGAGGAGTTGAGCGGGAGGTGTTTCTGGGACGGGCCTGATAAATGTCAACATTACAGGACGTCTCATTTCTCCGCGTGTCTCCTCGCCGTTTCTCACAGCTCTGAGGAGGAGACGGAGCCCGACTCATTATCCTTGAATTTAGCTTTAGTGGCTATTCACCTGTGAGTGCTGAACGTGTGTGTGTGCATGTGTGTGTCGCATATCTTTGCACCTGTGTACATTGCTGGGACCTTTAGTCGGTAAACTGCTATTTTATGAAGTTATTTTATACAAAACAACACTGGGACTTTTTACTACATGTATCCCTCCACTTGACGGGTGTTCTTATAACTGTTACAGTCAGGATTGAAGAGTAACAGATTACATGTAGCAGGATTATGTAATCTTGATACAAAAAAAATAACTGTATTCCATTACAATTACATATACAAAAGGTCATAATCAGATTACAGATACATTTAGTTAAAATGGAGATTACTAGCAAGTTTACAGTTTTAAAATAAAGAACGATTTACCATGCACAGTGCACACACAGCTGCCAGTTCTTTATCATGACCTCTAAGGAAAAATGCTTCACTGGGTGGAAATTTTGCCATTTATAGTGTTTAAATCAATCAATCAATCAAACGATAAACTGTGCGAAACAAAGGAAGGAACAGGTGGACAAGCTAATAAACCTAACAATTAACAAAACACTTAGAGCTGATTAATCTATCATTAAGTCATTTTTTTTATTTAAAAAAAAATTTCTTTACTCCACTCTGACAGTAAACTAAATTTCTTTGAGTTGTGGACAAAACAAGACATTCGAGGACGTCATCTTGGACTTTGGGAAACACTGATCGACATCTTTCATCATTTTCTGATATTTTATAGACCAAACATCTAATTGATCAATGGAGAAAATGATTGACAGATTGAAAAATACAAGACTGTGACAGGATCAATTAATGCATTCATCATTTTGAGACATTTTTTTAAATTTAAAAAAGTCAAAATTGTCTGATTTCAGCTTCTTAAATCATCATCTTGAGCTCTGATCAACATTAAGATTAATCAATGAAAATAATCATTAGTTGCAGCCCTGACACTATGTTAGGCTAAACAATTCCACCATATTTTAAACTGAGACAATCAAAGTGAAGGAAAGTAATCAAGTTACATTACTTAACTACTGTGATACTTGAATTATGTTACTACATGTTTTAACAGGTAATTAGTAACTGTATCAGAATACATTAAAGTAACCTTCCCAATCCTGGGTAACATGTAGACCTCAATGAAGTAGCTAGCAAGCAAACGTTATGGGCAGAAAAATGTGTTGCTTAGCAACAGTCCAGTCCCAGTCCTGTTGTTGAACTACTTTTGTTGGCAGAATCAAATAAATGAGTAGATAAACAAAGAAATCATAATCTGTCGTCCCTTATTGCTGTTAACTAATAAATGCTGCTTGTAGAACTGCTGTATAAAAGCAGTATCACGATCAATGTTGTGCTGTTGCACTCAATATTAGCATGGCTGTGATTATCTTCGGCATACAACCAAATCATAGCCATACTAATATTCAGTACAACTGCACAACCTTATCTTTTCCGCATGGTCAAGTCTCCTTTTTTTCTGTCTTGTCTTATTATGTCTTTTTGTCTTGTTATGTCTGTTGTGCATGATATACACTCATGGGTACACCAAGGAATCTTCTTTTCAACTCATTAATGTCCCATCCATTCAGGTTAAAAATTTGTCTTAATATTGGGAAGGAGCTGTGCAGTGATAAAACAAGCAAAATAAATCAATATTTTCCCTCAAACACATTAAAACTAAAGTAGCGAGCCTGTTTTGAAAATGTAAGGAGTAGAAAGTGCTGATACTGGTGTTAAAATGTAGGGTAAGAGTAAAAAGTTATCAGAAAAATAAATAGTCAAGTAAGATACAGATTGATACAAAAGCAGTTGATCATCCAGTGTAATAACCTTGAAATATGATGTCAAGAATAAAATCATCTAAACTAGCTAAAACTTCTATCGGCTACTGTTACCTGACACTAATGTTAGCTACTGTTAGTGAACACTACTATTAGAGAACACTACTGTTAGCAAACAGTATTGTTGTCTACTGTTTGCTAAAACTACCATTGGTGAACACTATTGTTAACTGCTGTTAGTGAACATTACTGTTAGTGAGCGCTATTGTTAGCTAATGTTAGTGAACGTTAGTGAACGCTATTTTTAGCTCATGTTTCCTAACTCTGCCATTAGCTACTGCTAGTATTGTTAGCCACTGTTAGCAAACACTATCGTTAACTGTTAGCTAAAACTACCGTCAGCTACTATTAGTAAACACGATCATGCTACAGTTAGGTAAAGCTACAGTTAGCTAGTGTTAGTGAATACTACGGTTAGTGAACATTATTGTTAGCTTCTGTTAGTGAAGACTGCTGTTAATGAACACTACAGTTAGTACCATTCACTGGTTAGCAAGTTAGCTACGACTTCAGATGGAAAAATGAAAATTAGGTCAGCTGAATGGTTACCCTACAGTTAGAGTTTATTTAAGGTTTTGAGAACTAGGATGCTTGTGTAAAACATTTTTTCTATCTTAAGTGTCTGTGATACAGACCCTGGCTCCTAACCACTCCAGCTAACCACAAACCTAACCGACCCCTATTCATCCAGTCGACCCCCTTCATCCCTCTGCTCGACCGCTATCATCCCTCTGTACACCACCCTCATCCCATTCTTCCTGATTCCCCTTGCTTTGCATGGTTTTTGTTGGTGAAATTTGTCATCAGTCTTGTTTAATACACTGTTGTATATGATTTTTCCCTCACTGTCATGGATAATTAACCATACATTATTGAGTGGTTTACACTCAGCACACCAAAATATGCCACTTGGCCTTCCTATTCATTTTATACACTTTGATAATTAAAGCATTTATTAATAAATGAAACTTATCTGTGCGGCAATGAGTGACCTTGAGAGTGCTCCTTTGTACATTGCTCTCCACTGCCGCAGAAAAAAGGAAGTGAAAAAAGCAAGTATCGGGCGCTGTAAGGCACAAGTTGCTGCCTTTGAAAGGCTGGATATTCCTCTCAATTAATGGAGAGACATTAAGGGAGTCTTCAATGAACTGGCCTTACTTAAACAGATATATAGAGCAATTGCTATGCCCTCTGGTGCACAAAGTCAGTTTTAACATCAATTAGTGAGCGATTTATATGCAGAAAGAGTCGAGGCAGAGCTGGAGCTGATTGAAGTCGCTTCACTGTATCTCGTGGTGTGGTCCCTGGTCGACGTGGCCCACTTACATAGTCGTTTACGGCGACGTGGTCCTGGACGTCGCGGGTGAAACGCTGACCTGTGACCTCTGCGTCGGGGGCGTCCACGTTTTCCTCCTCAGCGTCTGAATCCACAGAGAGAGAAAGAGAAAGAAAAGAGATGTTTATATCGTTGCAGCAGTAGTTCTTTTTTTATTGTTTAAAGTAAAATGAGAAAGCTCTTAGATTAAATTTTTGGCTTGTAGACTGTTTCCTCAGTTACTTGATGTTAATTACTAACATTCAGGAGAAATACTTATTCCAGGCTTTTTCATGCTTCTCTCTAACTGTGTTGGGGTTGTTGCAGCTGTGATACTAACACACTAATCATTTTCCACGGACCCTCATTTGTAAAGTCAACATAGTCTTTAGAGAAAAGACACTAAAAGGCAAAACTCTGCAAGACCATCAGCAGTGATGGGATGTAACTAAGTACTTTTACTCAGAGTACATGTACATTTACTGTGAGTTACTTGTACTTGAGTATTTCTATTTTCTGTGACTTTATACTTCTTCTCCATTTCAGAGGTAAATATTGTACTTTTTACTACATTTAAGAATTACTTTTCTTTATTTCAACAAGTTATTTTGGTTGAGTTTGTTAACATTTGTTATTGAGTATGATGGAGGGCACTTGGGCTGCTGTCATCACTGCATTGATAAAATAATAATAATAATAGAGAACTGTCCTTGTGAATTTTGATTAAATAAGTAAATAATATGTTATTCATGCAACCCAAAACATTTGATATCATCCAAATTGTTCTGTTTTTATAAGCTCATTCTCCCACGATCCACTTGAAGTATTGTGAGTAAAGGTCAAGTGAGGGCGTAAACTTTAAGTTGAGTGGGTGTGAAATATTATGTCAAAGCACTGCCAAGTTTGGTGTATTTATGCAAAACTAAGATGGTGATGACTTACAAATTTTCTTTCAATCCTTAAATAAACTAAAGAAGAAGACTGCATTAAGACTCTCTGAATTACATTATGTATTGACCCCCGCCACCCAGAGGGCTGAACGTGCCTTTGGTGGTGCGTATTATGTCGTAGCAGAGAGTCAAGGTCGGCCCGAACCTTTATGACAGCCTTTACTTCAGTGCTTATTTGCACATCCAAAGTAAATCTAACACAACCATGATCAGTTTTATTAGCTGTAGTTGTGTTTCTTATATCATACTAATGTCAACTTGCCATCTTTTTTTACCCTTCTATGCTATTTATTTTAAAATGAAGCAAACTCACAAGACTGGTCTGGTGTTAATTTGTATTCAAAGTAAAACACAAAGCTCATGAATGTGACACCAGCTCTGACAGATGCAGCAGGATTGATTAAACTAGCGGCATCAGCTAACCAGCCTGTTAAAACAATATTGTGTTTTTGTATGATTGCTTCTCAAATTCCTGCATTCTTGTCAGTTTGTGTGGTTTTATCTCAAGTTTTTTTTAATGTTAACATTTGGTTTGAGTTGTTGTTTGAAAATAGGGCCTGTCTGTTGCAAATGTCAGGGCTGTTTTTTTTGACCCCGGTCCGTCACTGTCTGAAAGTGGGGTGGATTTGTGGAGTTGATTGGGTGATGGGTTGAAGCAAAATCAATTTTTGAAAAAAGATATTTTTGGGAGGTATATGGACGAGGAAGGGTTGTGTTCAGGGTCGGGTTTTATTTATTTTTTCACTCTGGGTGAATATTTGGGTTGTAAATAAACTTGGGATAGTTATAACAAGTTATTATTATATATTATGTCATGTCATGTTATATGATATGATATGATATTCTATTATATTATATTATGTAAAAATGATTTTTTAAAATAAATCTAGTAAGGTGATTTTTTTTCTAAAGCAGCAGCTCCTTGTTCTGTCTTCTTTTGAGATTCATTCATTCATAATTTATTTCTTGTTTACACAAAAAAAATATGAGCTACAATGTGTAACAACATAAAAAATATCAGGGAGAAGAAAAAGATTATTTTACCTGATCCCTTCTCAACACAAGTATCATAAATGGTCTATCACATGTTTGCCAACACTTTCAACAACATAAGACTCACACACACACACACACACATCAAAACACACATGTACACAACAAGCACCAGAATATTATACATCATATCCTGTTCAATTATTTTTCTCTGTATGCTTCCTTAAGTTGAATAATAGATGAAGAATATTTGAAAATATTTTCTCCAGATATTTCAGACACAGTTTGACTCCACTCACTGAGACACACGTCTGCTTTAATGTTGTTTGTGCAGACTACAGACTGTATAAATAAGTGCATGTACTGAGCTGAGCTGAATTTCCTTTTCCAGGCAATAATCTGTTTGAGAAGTTCAACACAACATATTTACTTTGCTTTGTTTAGACTTGCAATACTTTTGGAAGCTCTTCACCGGGGTTGGGAGTTCAAAAATTTATTCTGATACAGTTACTTACTACCTGCTAAAAAATGTAGTCAGAAATGTAATCCAAGTATCACAATATTAAAGTAATAAGACTTTTTGATTACCTCAGTACCAAATATGGTGAAATTATTTAGCCTAATATAGTGTTTTAGGGCTGCAATTATTTTTAATCATTGATTGATGGATTGATTATTTTCTCTATTAATCGATAAGCTGTGTCGTCAGTGAAATGTCAGAAAATGTAGATCAAAGTCTAAGATGACGTCCTAAAATGTCTTGTTTTGTCCAAAACTCAAAAATATTCAGTTTACTCTCAGAGAGGAGTAAAGAAAACAGAACTTTTGTTAAAAAAAACAAACACTCGAAATAAATTATTTTCAAAATAGATACAAAATAATAGTCGATTAATAATAGATTAATCGTTGCAGTGTTTTATGTTTGTTGTTAGGTTTATTAGTTTGTCCAGCTGTTCCTTCCTTTGTTGTGCTTAATTCATTGATTGATTAATTGATTTAAAAACAATAAATGGCAAAATTTCCACCCAGTGAAGCATTTTTTCACTAATGAACTGGCAGCTGTGTGTGCACTGTGCATAGTAGTATATTGTTCTTTATTTCAAAACTGTAATCCTGCTAATAATCCCCATTTTAATAAATGTATCTGTAATGTGATTACGTCTTTTTTTGTAACTGTAACTTCTGTAACCTTTTTTTTTTTTGGTATGCAAATTACATAATCCTATTACATGTAGTCTGTTACTTCCCAAGCCTGCTCTTTATACGAGCTCTTGAACTCCATCTATTGATTTTGTGTCCCCATCCTCCTTGTTTAGATTCTCAAATATCATGAATTCTATAACAAAATTAATGAGTTTCTCACTCATTTCTAAAAAGTTCTCCCACAAAAGGCTGAAACCTTGACGGCAGTTTTTTTTATACTTGTTTTAAGGAATGAAAAAGAGACTTTTAGACCTCACATAATTTATACTTTTTCACAGCACAAAACACGGTCATATTGAGTAGAAAATCAACTCCACTTCAACCAGCTATAATGAGTATTTTTGCTTTTGATACTTGAAGTTTATTCAGCTAATAACACATCTTCTTTTACTCAGTGCCACAGCTCTGAACAGGCACGTCACACACTGTGCCGGAGGGGGCACCAAAGCAGCCTCTCACAGCTCTACCTCCTGCAATAATAATAAACTCTGCCCTCGTCTACGGTCGACATCACTTTCTTTCAGAGGCGGCAGCAAGCTCAGATTTAAAGCTAGAAGGTAGATGCTTATTTTATATGAAACTAGATGACCTGAGGCATCTTTTGATCCTATGCCATGCTAGCTTGTAGGGAAGGAGGCTTAATAACCCTGCAAATTTAGGCTAAATTTTGGCTGCCAAAGGGCGTATTGACCTCCCACCTAAAGATATCTGAAGGAAAATGGCTTCTGTGGGTTTACAAGAGTCTCCCCTCAGTCTACGTGCCAGCAACCCGGAAATATAGAGCATCCCAGAGTTTTATGTCAGAAATGTAAAGCGTGGGTCCTTTGCATTATGAAACTGCTGGATGCTTACTTGCATATGTTGGACAATTTACATAATTAGCATAATTAACCTGCATTAGCATAACCACCTGGACAATATTTCAGCAACTGCTTGGCCGATTTAGACAAAATTGACGTGGTTTTGTGGGTCATTGAGGATGCTGAATTAATTTCTGACATTTTCAAAATTCAGAGACGTTTTATAAGCTTTAGAAAACACTGAATCGATTGGATTGCACAGATAAGTTATTGAAATAACTGAAATAATTTCAACTTGGTTATAAATCATAGGATGCATTTATTTAAAGTAATTGAAATGGTCATTTTAAACAAAAATAGTAACTACATGAAACAGTAACTAGTCTCCTGGTGCATTCAGCGGTAGGAGGACTTTCTTGGAGGTTTCTGAGCAATACTCAAAAACAGATGGGCTTGCCATTCAATTGCAGAAGAATGCAATTCTTAAAGGGTTTTGATAAAAAAAAAAAAAAGAATCACAGCAACTTTTCTGTAGTGTTCCTCAAGGTCTTGATGTCTTAATGTGGTATTTTGGAGGAATTTTTGACACTTCTTTTGATCAAGTCTCAAGTGGTCAAAAATGCTTAAATTTTGCACTAAATCTGTATGAGGTCCCTTGACGTCTCAACACATGATATCTGAATTTAAATGGTTCTGTGGGTACCTCGAGAGTCTCCCCTTTACAGACGCTTTATACTAATCACATGCACTTTTTTTTGCATGCAGTATCAATGTGTTATTTTTGACTATTCTATTTGAATATTTCTGCATACTGGGTCCCTAAACAGGATTTGAATTGCATGAATTGGGTATGAGTGGATTCAGTGAGCCCAAATGCATTCATGTGTGATGGTGTTAGTTCACATAATAACCATTTCATTGTAGTGAGACTATTTTTTTGAAACTTGTATCAACCCAAAGTTTCCTCAAACAACTTATGAGATATAATAGAACATGGGAATGATCGCCATATACTTGCAGCATAATGTTCTAAGTCATTATACACTTTAAACTTTGCATAGCTGCCTCACCACAACACAATTATTATTACACAATTTTTATTACACCGCGAAGCAATTATACTTAGGGCCTCAAAATGGCCAGCAGCAGACCTGCTTTACTGTTTTTTTTTAAAAACTAGTGTCTTGTCTTGTCTGTCTTGTTAAATATCTTTATGTCATTTTCATCTTATTACATCTTTTAAACCATTTTTGTCTCATGTCTTTTATGTCATTTTCGTTGTTACATTGCTTTCATCTTGTTACGTCATTTTTGGCTTGAATTTGCAACAACTGCAGCCTGCATTTATTGTTACTGTATTTGTAGCTATTTGAATGAACTATTGCTATTTGAATGAGTTATTGACACATTGAGAAATAGTTGATTTACGTAAGTTGTGTGTCTCATTTGGACACATGGTCAGGTGTTGAAATTCTTTCTATTTCATGGAAATATACAGTAAAAAGCAGACTTTTTGGACTGATTCTGTTCAATGTGGATACAGAACAGTGCAGAGGTGCAAAGAGTGAAAAATATAAAAAGAGAGAGATAAATAGTTGGTCAAGGGAGAGGAGTAGTTGAACAAGGACAAGTGCCTTTTGTTGTATTTTTTACAGTATTTGTGTATTTTACTGTATGTTTACACATTTGGAACCAGCAGCCATGTACTGTATGTTGGATTTTTCTGTTGATCAATGGCAGCATTTTTGTGTTGCTACAGTAGTACTTTTACTGCTGTAAGTAATGACTCATTCACCTTTAGATAGTATGTTGCCAAATATGCAAACACTTGACACTGAACAAGAATGCAGATTGGTTTCAAAGTACAGGGAAAATGAATCATTCTTTTGTGCTTCAAAAGAATGATTTGTTATTGAATCAGGTTTTCATAGAGTTGGTGTATGCAGAGAAAGTTTTTTGCATTTTGAAATATAGAGAATATATACAATGTACACAGTGTGTGTTTGAGCAGAAAATTAACTATTTGTGTGTTAACTGTGTGCTGTGTTGGTGTGAGTTTAGAAAAAGTATCCAGGTAAACACTTGGTAGTAATTGTAAAAAAAACCACTTTGATTGCAGGAGTTTTACTTGTAACCTTCCTTCCTCTTTGAATGTGTCTTCCACATGCTGCTCTATCAGTCTCTAAATGTTCCAAACACACAGACAGTAGCCTGTTTTGGAAGCTCATATGTTTGGGAAAACTTGAAGTCTCTACGGACCTACACACGGCCTGTGGGAGTGCCCTCCAGTGAGTGTTAATCGTGTGCGTTTAGAGGAAGAGGTGCCCCCTGCTCTCACCGCTCAGAGGGGAGGGATGGATCCAGTGGATGGGCAGCTCCTGGCAAATCTCCCAGATCTTGGAGTCAAAGAGGAAGGCTGAGTTAACGATGGGCTCCTCGGCAGGAACCCACACCTGGGAGTCATCCACCTTCATATCCACGTTCTCGGTCTCATCCACCTGCTAGAAAACACACACACACACACGTACAGGTATACAGAGGTGGTACGCACATTCTTTACTCGAGTAGAAGTACAGATACTGTTTTTACATTGTTTTTGTCTTGTTATGTATTTTTACGTCATTTTCATCTTGTTACATCTTTAAAAACATTTTTTTGTCTTATACTTTTTATGTCATTTTCGTTGCATAATTGTCATCTTGTTACATCGTTTAAGTTTGTATTTTTGTATTGCTACACCGTTTTCATCTTCTTACATCTTTTACATCATTTAAGTCTTGTTACGCCTTTTATGTTGGTTCCTCTTAGTATGTTTCACCAAAACAAGCTCCCTCTCGACACTATTTTGCAGCAGCACCATCACTGCATCCTGGTCTTAATGCTGCCCAAGATGTTTGTGATTGATTTAAAGAACTGCAAACAAGGCAGGGTGTTTTGTCCTCCATAGCAGAATGTGCATGTGTGGAGCTACACCTTTCTCCAGCGCTGAGGGCTGTGGAGGGAGGTCTGGCTATGCGAGACTATGCACTTATGGAAACACCAAGGAATCGTCTTTTCTATCTCTTATTGTGCCATCCATATAGGTAGAAATTGGCCTTGATGAATCAACAATCCCTCAAATTCCACAAATGCATTAATACTAAAGTACTGAGCCTGTTCTGAAAATGTAAGTGTAAGGAAAAGAAAGTACAGATATTTGTGTTACAATATAGAGAGTAAAAGTAAAAAGTTGTCAGAAAAATAAATCAAGTACAGATACCTGAAAACTTAAGTACAGTATCCAAGTATTTGTACTATATTACTTCCCACCTCTGCAGACACACTCATATAATATAACATGTCAGAACTTGCAAAAATGTCCGAGCCCCACTCAAAGTATTGTCCTGCATTTGCACTCTCCTCCCCTGAGCCACACAGCCTCATCATTTCATCTGTCACCTCTCTGTCCGCTGAGAGGGCGGCAACTTCCTGACTCCTGACTCCCACTGCCCCGACTCCCTCCTCCTCCTCTCCTCAAGCCTCCGGCACGCTCTTTCTATTATACATCATTGAAATTCACAGACAGTGATGATTTGACTTTTAAATGACTTTAGAAGTGGTCTTCATTACTCTGAGTGTGGCTGCAATATCGTTTAATGTGACAGACACAATAAAGCCTTGCATCCCCCCCTTCTGCCTCCTCCCTCTCCTCCCCTCTTCTCCTCCCTCCCCCTCCGCCATCACAATGCTTCGCTTGGCACCCAGCACTATCAGCGGGCTTAATTTGTTGATACTGTAGTTCATGAGCTGTAAAGTAAACTATTATTGCTTAATGATAGGGACTACATGTCAGTGTTGTCTAATAGAGACATATGAAGGGGATTTGGTAACGCTCTCCCTTAACAGTGGAGATATTTATTTTCTTCATGTATATGTAAATACACACACAAACAAACCCCTCTTCCCGTTCCCTTGTTAATTAGCAACCCAGAACAGAAAAACAGTTCACTTGACAAATGTTTTTACAAGGTGATTTTCTCCCAGTCTAAAGCTTAATTGCACATTAGTTAAGCTTGACGTAGAATCCTGGGGCTATAGTGGGAGCAAGAATCATTTATATTGGGTCGTGCCCCCTCCCTCATTTTCACCCCTGTCACTCTCGCCTGAATTAGAATTTCTCTTTGCATGCTGCCTCTAGTTTGTCATCGAGTGACACCGTTGTGACCTGCAGAGAAAATGAAAAAAAAGACTTAAAAGGGATAGGGATATTATCTGAATAGAGGTTGTAGGAGGCACTTGACAATAGTCGGTGTATGAGCTACAGTAGAAGGTGGTGGTTGACACGTCCTCGGTTTGCAGAATCCGCGATTTGTTAGTTTGTTTGTGCTGTTGTGTTACTTCAGTGTTTCCAAAGGTTAATGGGAGTAGGACTTGTTTTCAGCCCAGGAATTTCATGCCCTAGACCAGCACATTTTCGTCCATAGTCTATTGTTTGTAGACAATGTTATATGTTACATGTTTGTTTTGCACGCTAGACATCTTGACACCGTAGCCTAAACAAGCTTCTTGTCATCACCATCAGCTTCCAGCACTCATTCTGTATCTTCACTCTCAAGCTGCAAACTTGTTTTAATCATAAACAAGTTGCTGAGTTTGACACATTTTGGCCACATCAACTTCTGTTCTCCCTTGTATCTCCTACAAAGTACCCAATGTGTTCAATGTGGTTGGAGTCAAAAGTCAAACATAATTTTGCATCAGTCACTTAACCATTCGTAACCTCCCGGGCTTCTGCAAGTATAGGCTGAATGGTCTTTTCACAAGATTATTGCGTTTACTTCCTGTTTTTTCCAGATTAGCCACTCTGGGCCTGAACAGATCAATGCAGTGGTAGACCAGCAACTCTAAAACTGTTTATCTTTAAGGGATAGCTTGGATTATTCAGTGTATTCAATGTAAAGCCACCATTATGTAAGCCAAATATCACTATCTCCAAACCAACCAAACTCCATTGGCAAAATCAGTAATTTTACCTCACAGAAACACAGGAGTTGCTGGTCTACTGCTGCCTTGATCTGTTACTTAGTTTGTGTTGTTGTGTGAGTTTGGTGAATCCAAATGAACCTTTTAAAACACTGAAGTCACACAATAACACAAACAAACTAACAGATTGAGGCAGTGGTAGACCAGCAACTGTTCTAATAATAATTCCATTAAATGACTGATTTTCTTTAAGGAGTCTGGTTGGTTTGGAGAGAGCAATGTCTGTCTGATGGCAAGGTTAAGTGGTGAAAATATTCCAAATATAATGTACACTTACACAGATATTAATATTTTTAGATAAGCCTTTTCTTAAGGGGCTAAAATAAATTTTGATGCATGATGATGCATTGATACCATGCTGGTACTTGATATCTCATATAACCCCAATTCAAATAATCCAAACTACCCCTTTGAACACATTCTGCCACATAAATGATTACATTTCAGCATGGGAGGTGTCTTGTCCAAGCTTTTGACACCCACTTTTAAAGCGCCGTCCAGAAGACTAATGATGACTCGGAGGACCGGAGCAGCGGGGCTGTGGTGGTATATATGGCGGCGGAGGGGAGATGTTCTGGCTGGCATTGAGCTATAGCGCACTCACCATTCCCGTAGCTGCAGAAATTAAAATCAAACTCGAGGAACACAAACAGCACTCTCTAATTGGACCTCTTAACCACTGAAGCCAAGTGAGTCTTCTCTGGAAAGTAAATGGAGGTCACGACAGGGGGCTCACAACATGACTTTGACTTCACAGTTGAGAAACGACTCCAATAACTTGTAGGAGAGGGCCTGGGGGGAAGTGGTAAAGGTCAGCGTTTTAGCAAGGGGCAGGGATTTCTAAATGCCAGTTGACAAGCACAAAGACAACATGATTACAGTCCTCCAGTTTATACACACCTTTGAAAGGCTTTTCCATTTTGCTATTGACAAATGATGTATTATTAGATCACAAGCAACTTTTTATCAAGTATTGGACCTTGGGAATGATGGTAATTTGTTTTGTGTGGCCTGCTCCTGGTATAAGTGTTCTTTCCGCCTACAGTGCACAACTTAATTATACACCAGTTGTGCTGTAGTTAATGAATTTACCCTCTCCTGCCACTGTGTCCCATGTGGGGAAACACTGTCTTCATGACACATTGTTTTAAGTGGTGCTATGTTTGCCGGAGATCAACAAAGATTTTCACATGATACCCAGGAGCCTTCACACACTGCATATAACACATTATTATGCAGGGGACCAGGTGGTGAATTTTAGTTGACACCTACTGTTTATTCAAGCAGCTTACAGCGACGTTTACATGCGCACTAATTTCCCACTATCATTCAAAATATGACAGTATTCTGAATTTGATACAGGTCATGTAAACAACATATTCTTGTCAGATATTCTGAATTAGGCCTCATTCTGGATGGAGTGTTTTCTGATTAAGACACGTGGTAGTATTCAGGTTTTTAGGAGTGTTCTGTTTACAGCACATTCAGAATCCGCATCTCAGTTTGTTGTTGTTTTTGCCGCGGTTTGTGAGGCAGCAGTAGAAACGTGTGAAAAGTAGTTTCTGATAATTCATTTTCAGAGAAAAGTAATTCATTTGAAAAGCTAATTTTGTTCTTTCATTATTACAGGTTCCATGTTCAGAACATGTAATTACATTTCTAGGTCTATATTTTATTAGTAGAGTATTGTGTGTATTGGTCACTGTTAAAACACTGTTTAGACCACCAGTGATACAAGAGAGGACACATCCTTTCCTGTTTGGGCTGATTATTCTTCAATCTGTTGGTAATGCCTCAGGGCTCCTGTAGGGGGATCGTGCTCCTCTCCCTCACTCAATACAGACGAGTGAAGGCGAGAGCTGCGTGTGGTTGTCTTCCTTCATCCTTCTCCCTTATTATTCCTCTTTATTTAAGGTAATTACTGTACTCTTTGAGCATATGAACTGAGCTGCATTACTGCACTTTTATATGACGAAAAATAGTGTTTTGTGCAGTTTTTGAAGTGTTGTTGAGAGAGTTTTTGTATGGCTCAGACGCCGTGTAAACTAGCAGCGGGAGACTTGTGGTTGAATCAATGTTTACATTTAAGCCACTCGCTGTTGTGTTCATACCGTTTGTGCTGTAAGGTTTAAGCTGTTCTTTTAATACTGTAAAAACCTAGCAGTTCATTCAACTGTAAGAATAACTTAAAAAGGAAAAAGATAAAGAATGCATGTCTTGTGATAATTTGGCTAAAAGACAGTTTAAATAATTTAATTAAAAAGATAAGTTAAATAATTTAAGGGTATTAGATTAAAAAAAGATACACGTGGTAATTGTGGTCTTGAAACTGAAGGTGAGAGCTGCGTTTGGTTTCCTTCCTTCATCCCTCTCTCTTTATTATTCCCCTTTATTTAGGGGCCCAGCAGATGCATGCACAAAAGAAAACCCCACATTTCTGGTTGGATGGAGAAACACACCTACTTTTAAACACGATAAAATTCCATGGATATGGTTTTTGGATATTGAAAAATATCAACAACAAATGAAAGAGGTCACTGGTCTGCCACCGACTGAAAACTTTGAAAAAGTACTATATTAACACAAAGTAGCTAAATGGTTCAAGCGGCTCCAGCTGTTCCACTTTTCCATAATCAGAGTATGCACAGCTGCATGTAAACAGGAGTATTAGTGGAATATTTGTTTTCATAAGTCATGTAAACAGCTTCGTAGGAATTTTGGTTCAAAAGCCCCAAATCAAAAATGCATATTTTCTCTCTTACCTATATTCCAGTTTGTCACATCTTCTCTCGAATATAATGGAATGAACTCAACAGCATTTTGTCTGTTTCCAGAATTATTGAAGATAATCCACAGACCTTGTTGTGAGCAGTCTCATCTTTTTTCTACTGAACTGACCCTATCAACTGTATGACCTATGTGAGCCAGCTCAGTGGTGCAAAAGTTACAGCTCAGTTATGGAGGATGTCATTAATGTTTACATCTTGTACTGTCACAAGCTGGGTAGAGTCTGACTATTTTGAAATGTAGTCAGTTACTGAATACAAATTACATGGCAATTTATGTCATTAGTAACATAATCCATTGGATTATAAAAAAAGTAATCTGATTAGAGTACTTTTGCATTACTTAAAAATCAAACACTGAAAATACTGTACACCATAAAAATTTAAATTCCCAAAATACTTTTTTCTCTTAAAACATCTCAAAACATTTTTAGTTCAAATCCACTTTGCATATTCAGCATTTACAGTTGATCAAATCAAATGAACAGACTAACAACTACAGATGTGCTGTATGTTTTATACTTAAGTGGGGATGCTTTTGCTTTTGTGCATGTTTTAGCCACATGGAGGACTTCGCTCTTGTAATGGAAGAGGTGCACTTACTCAAAATGTTAGCATGCTTCATTTTATGCAGTGATACAAGTCACAGGTGTAGTTTGGTGGAAAGAAAGTAGTTCCTATATTAAACTGTTCACAACACGGTCTGTGGATTATCTTGAGTAACCGGGTCATGATTTCTGGAAACAGACAATGCTGTTGAGTTTTCAAATGTAAGGTGCTATGGCAGAGAAGGCAGACAATGCTGGTTGATATCTCCAAAAAAACATCTATACACACAAAAATCTATCTACATGAATAAATAACACCACGGGTAAGAGGAAAAAAATGATTTGGGGGTGAACTGTTCCTTTAAATGCACAAAGGCCTTGTAACATCAGCATTTAAAACAGCAGAATTTTATGGCAAAAATCAATTCATCTCAAGTGGATTTGCTTTGTGGGGGCAAAGTAAATCTGTGCAAATTTTTGGGGTTGAGTTCAACTTTGGTGAACTTTGACATGCAAATTTGTGCCACTGACAAATAGCAAACTGTCTTGATGGTGCTGACCTTTGAGGGAAGAGACAGCCGGGGAATCTAAAACAGAGGAAGAAACTGTTGTAGTTTTGGAAGTATAAACTGCTCCGCAAGAGAAAGATGGTTAACAGACAAATATGGGACAGGAGTTGGTTGTACAAATACATCTTTTGAATGAACTATGTGAACCTGTTGTCCTGTTAGTGCCTGTGCTAGCTTAGACAGAATAGATAAACAGAAAGAAGCTCAGAGTAGAGGTCTCACAGGTCCACCTTGAACCATAGCACACGATGCGGGGCTCATAAACAGGGTAGAAAGTACACTGGTATGAATTTGCCAGATACTATGAATTTTGGCTATACCGTTATATAAAACGAAAATGATGCAACAAGATGAATTAGACATAACAAGATGAATTAGACATAACAAGATGAATTAGACATAACAAGATGTAACAGATGAAAAAGACATACGATGAAAACAACATAAAAGACATGATGAGATCTACATGACAAGATGTAATAGGATGAAAAATACGTAACAAACAGAGAAGAGGAAGACTCGACTGTGGAGAAAAGGTGAGGTTCAGTTAGCGTTGCACAAAAACAGCCGGTAGAAATGTCCTTCAGAGGGCGACTTACTTTTTCACTTTTATTTGAATGAAGAAATTGAATCATTACTTCTACTTTTTTCCCCACAAGTATCTGTATTTCTTTTTCAACATTAACTACTGCTCATATATATGTATATATATATATATATATTTACAGAGGGGGGTGACTTTGCCTTGGTTGGTGCAGATTCGGTCTGTGTCTCCTGGCCGGGCTTGGTCTGACGTTTCTCGGTTCTGCATGATCTAGCTTCCAGTTTATCAAAAATAGACAGGTCTAGTTCGGTTCCAGGCAGTACATTTCTGGGTATTTTTGGACCCTCAGAGATTTAGTCTTGGCTGGTGAGCATCTTAGCAGCTAATAAACTCACCACCTTTACTAACTGGCTCTAACCAGCAGTCACTTTGCAAAGACATGTGGATGAATTCTGCTGTGATGCTTCCTGGTGTGACCAGGCTTTATGACTCACTGGTCTCCCTGTGCTGGAGCTCATATCTTCATGTAGACAAATATGAGACAAAACAAACTGTACTGTGTGCTTGCAGGACTTCAACGTTTTTCTGTTTGCAGTTGTTGTCTGAGTGGGAGGTTTTGGGTTGCTGGGTGAGCTTTGGTCATCCATATTAAGTGGCTGTTTAATGGAGCAAGCAGCATCCGTTGACAATGTTAAGGGGTGTGAGGGAGGCAGATGGTGGTTTCTGTGTCAGACTGGGGGAACTGGAATGAAGCTCAGGGATTACTCCTCAGACATTTCATAGAGGAGGCAAATTGAAAAGGGAGGAAAAAAAAAAAACCTGGCAAACAATTCATGTTTGTCACCTGGTTCTCCCTCGCAGGGGCTGCATTTCCTTATCAGCCGCTTGCAGTTTTTCCGCAATTTTTGCCATTGTTTTTCACCTCGGCTCTAAAGCCTGCCGCGGCTGCTCTGAGCCCTCTCTCCTAAAAGCCTGCGGCTGGGTTAAGCTAGGAACCATTAGTGCTTGGCTTTAACCCCTGTGAGCTTCATGTGTTTCTCCACATGAGGAGGAACCCGTGCTGATCTTCTCTCAGGTCACACACGTGGGTGGATTCTCACAGAGGATGGATCAGGGGCTGCTGTCTCATGTCAGGACATGATCTCAATTAGGTCAGGCCAAGGTCATATTTTAGTACCTAAATATGGCGCTCCTGATATTTGCTGTGTTTCTCTTGTGGAATCCAGTGTTTTTGGAGTGAAAACATCCCCTGCAGCAATAACAGAAGTATACAGAGGTGGCTAGATTACAGCCCACAACGTACTGTGGAATTATAACTACGGGGTAACTTGTCTTTTATTGCAGGATAAGTATGATCTACTGAGCAATTATCTGGACGTTTGTGATAGAAACTACAGGACATGCAGGCTGTAATCTCAAGTGTTACTGATCATACTTACCCTGGAATACAAAAACTGGTACCCATTAGTTAAAAAACAACTACAGTATAAATTCTCTCATCACAAACATCCAGATAATTGCTCAGTAGATCAGACTTACCCTGAAATAATAGAATCAAATAACTATAATATAATTATGGTCATATATAACTTTGCCAGAGCAAATACATTTACCACCTGAAGATTGTTTTTAATATCTCCCAATTTTAATATATAATCTGAGAAAACATTAATTTACAACACATTTCATTTGTTTTAGTGAAATATCATTCTTTTGCAATACAAAATTGGCTTGTAGCAACTAAAGTATTATTACCAAAGTTCCTTTGTTGCCTAAATGCAATCCCATGTGGGACTTATGATGCAAATCCAGCACTTTGTACGCCCACCACCTCCCTATGACTAGCATGTGGTTCAAAAAACTTGAACAAATGTTGCATTTGGATATAATCCAGGCAACAATATTCTTTATATAACAAAATAGTAGAAATAAATTTAAATAACAAATTGCTTGGTTATCACTACTTAGCCCAGCGGTTCAAAAACTCCTTCAGAAGCCACAAAAAGTTCTTGCCAGGAGCCATTAAATTCTATGTTTTCGTCCGAGACTTTTCTGTTTTTGGATTTGGCATCCTTAGCTTGTTGTCGAAGGAGACTCAAGACTAGCCACCTGCAAAACTTAGAGGGAAAGGCACATTTTCTCGATTGGAAAATGTAAGAATTACTTTAAGCCTACAACAATGATCATGTAATCTCTTCTGTGTGTGTGTGTGTGTGTGTGTGTGTGTGTGTGTGTGATCACTGAACCCTTTTTGGAAGAAAAAGTTAACAAAAGGTTGTTGAAATCCTTAATTACAAAACTCTCTAAAAGTTGTCCAAGTGCTGGAACCCTTATAAAAGGCTCTAACAAGGTTCTCCTCTGAGGACAAGTAGAAGAACCCTTCATAGTTCTAGTTAGTACCTTGATTACTAAGAGCGTGGGCCGACCTTCAGTGTTGTCTCATAAGACCAGACTGCAGCAGTGTGTGACTATTCCGTGTGTTTGATCAGAACAATTTATTGTAAGCCACAGCTTAAAAGCAGTGTATGAAGCACCTTTAACTCATAGTAGTCAGAATAACAACTTCCACAACTACTCATATAAGCCTCAGTCACATTCCTGGCCTGAAATGATTCACTTTGGAGCTGTGAATTAAGCCAATTAGGCTTCACAGCGCACAAAAGTAGACAGAAATGGCATGGACATATGGTGCTGCCTGGGCAATTAGTATCTGTAAACGTGGATCAGACATTATGGAGATAAGAGGGGAAGAAAAAAACAAAACAGCCTTTGGTTTTTGGGTGTAACAGCTTGTGTTCTTAAAGTTAAAACTGAGACTAGGTTTTGCTTGGACTGACAATTGGCTTATTCTGTTTTTAAAATGAAGCCGTGAGCGGTGAGCGTCAGATATTTGCCAGCTACTGTACTTCTTCTTTCCCTGCTACAATGTGAAATGTAAATGAGAGCATGCAAGCAGAAGAGACATTTGAGAGAGGGATTTTCTCTTTGAACATACAGCCCACTCAGTGAATTGCACTGTGACACTGAAAAATTGGGAATTTTGATTGATTGAATCTCTTCCATTCCTTTTGCCGAAGTTCACATACGACTAAGAGAAAAAAAAAAATGAATCACTCTAAACTTCGAGAAGGAGCCTTGTGAATTTTACAAAGAAATCATCTTTTAAAAAATACCATTTTAATGGCTTACCTCTCTCTCAGACCTCTCTTACACCCTTCCCCCTTTAGGCTATTTGGGTAGAGCCTTTGGAGGAGATGATTAAAAATTAATATTGGCTCAAGATTGACAGCAAACACCATTTGATGTGAGCCACAAAGAGGCTATGGGTTTGTGGGCAGCTTTCTGACGGTTTCACAGGCACCACAAACCCCAGTTTATTCTTCAGTGAGATAGGATAAGATGGACAGGCTGAGGATTTGTGTGGTGCTCAGTGCTCGACTCTGGTTATCTCACTACAATATGCATGACAGCCTCTGCAGGACTACAGAGAGTTCTTTATTTAACCATGTACCAAGTCTGCTACACTATTAGACCTTTTAAACATTTACACTATTCGACTTTGTTAGCTTGCTAGTTCTCTGTCAGCTTGCATTTTTTTGTTAGTTTGTTAGTGTTTGGTTAGCTTTCTAGTGTTTTATTTGCTTGATAGTTTTTTTGCTGCCTTGCTTGTTTCTTTGTCAGCTTGCCATGTTATTTTTTTTGTTAGTGTTCTAGATAGATTCCTAGCTTTTGGGCAGCTTGCTATTTTTTGTTATAGTGTTTTGTTAACTTTCTACTACTTTCTATCATTACCTTGCTAGTTCTTCATTTGTCAGCTTGGTATTTTTTGTTAGCTCGCTGTATAGTGTTTTGTTAGCCCTCTACAGTTTTGTTAACTGGTTTTTGTCAGTTTGCTAGATTTTTTGTTAGCTTGCTACTGTTCTGCTGTTTTATTAGCTTACTAGTTGTTGGTTTTCTCCCACAATGACACACAGATTGTGACTAAAACTGGGAGTATGGTGTATTTGTAAGTGTGATAGTGTTATCCTATATGCTATTGGTATCAGCCCTGTGATTGACATCCAGGTTTTACTGTGGGCAGGTGGAGGATTTGTGTGGTGCTCAGTGCTCTACTCTGGTTATCTCCCTACAATATGCATGACAGCTTCTGTAGGACTACAGAGAGTCTGAGGAGCAGACAGCTGAGAGAAGAGGCGTACCAGTAACTCCGTGTCCTCAGCCTCCACCTCTGCCACTGTGGGTAGCTTCTTAGTTTGGGTCCTGATGTAGCACCTCTGATGTTCAGCAAACCGGATCCCAGTGATTCCCTTTGAAAAAAGGAAAAGAAATGCTCAGAAATTCAGATATATGTATCATTCATTAGCTGGCTGTGATGTCGATATCCTGGTTTAAAACGCCCAGCTTTTTGCTGATAATCAAAGCTCTTAAAAAAGTCAAAGAAGTTAAAACCTGATGAGTGAGAAGAGGTGTGTTTTGATCTTTCTTTTTTCTTTTAGCATGCTATAAAATTGATGACTGCTTGGCCCTCACAACACAGCTCCGGCTTTCAAGCTGAATAGAAGTAAAAAGGCGGGGGTGTTCCGCCGTGGCTCTATAATACTTTATAGCAGGATATATCGCACAGGAGAGCCAAGTGACATTGTTGAGAATGAAGTGTTTTCTACAGAGAGTGCCCCCATTGAATTAGGCAGTCATAGGTCCCTGTCACTCTCTTAATCTGCGCAGTCAAGTGTGGAGTCGCTCTCTTCAGCTCCACTGATGATCCTCCACCATGTGGACTGTAGCTCTATTCAGTCTGACACACACAGCCTCAATAGGCAAGAAAGATCTGTTAATTCTCTCTCGCTGCCATTCTATGTTAATCTAAGATATTCAGCCGGAATAAGTCTGAAAGACTTTCAGTAGATCAGATTGTATCCAATTTATTTTCTGCAGAGCAGAGCTGCTCATTCAGCAGACTGTATTAGAACAGACGGCAGGATCTACATCTGCCACGGCTGCTTTAAAATTGTATCAACTGAAAATTGTATGAGCAGCACCATGAAAATGGACTTGATTCAATCTAAATTTAATTACAGTAACACGGTGATTGCTATGACATCTCCTTTGAATTGGTTAACTTGACCATGTGGGTGCTGTTTCCACATTTTCTGTGGAGCTGTCACTCTGAAAACCAGATACCAGCCACACAAGACATGATACAAAGTGATGCCTGTCATAATCCACCGCATGTAATTTCATCTGCGCGAAGAAAGGATGGGGCAATAATAGTCTCAAGCACAAAAGCATAATGTTTATGCCGCGCTTTATTGTGATGAGTCTCTGTTTAATTTGGCTCTACTGAATTGGTGAGCTGCAGCGGCAGAGGAGAGGGCAGCGTTGTGATGAGATACAATGATTACTGGGGTTGGTCAATCAGAAAATGAAGAAAGACACATTAACATGGGGATGAGAAATGGAAAAGTGATGTCATTTAAACGCACAACGTTAAAATATTCACTCTGCGTATCCGTGTGCAACATGCTCATCTGTACTCTGAGAAATAACGGTTCTCCCTAAAGGGCTGAGGTTCCACCCAGAACCATTTACTTCACACGTCATGGGGTCTTTGTAAAACTAAGAGTCCCATTAAGAACCCTTTTCATATAAAGAAGCCTGCCTAAGAATATAAAAAGGTTCCTGGTAGAATGTAAAACAGTTCTTGGTAGAACCCCCTGAATGTGTTCTAGATAAAACCCTTGAAACACAAAAATGTGCTCAGTAGAACCCCCTGTTTGGGATCTTGTTGGTGCCCGTAGAAGGTTCTGGATACAACCCCCAGAGAGGGTTCTGGGTGGAACCATTACACCATAGAAGGGTTCTCTGTAGATACTCTCATGGGGGGTTCAGGGTGAAACCTTTCAATAAATGGTTACCCTCTACAGTATGTTGGGTTCTGGGTAGAACTCTCTGAAAGGGATGGAAGTGGAAACTTTATGAAAGGTTAAAAAGGTCCTAAAAAGGGTTCTCCTACAGGGACAAGCCGAAGAACCCTTTGTGGTTCTAGATAGCACGTTTATTTTGAAGAGTGTGTGATTATTCAGAGGACAGAGAACATATAACTGCACATACGACTCAGCTCCTGTGAATGGCAGTAATGTCAGCTGGTATTAGTACGTAATTTTAGGAACATTTCTTACACATTAAATTTAGAGTTTACAATCTTGTGCCTTAAACCACAGCATTAAATTTTTTTCATGTCTAAGTTCTGCATGAAATCACACTGTTTGAACCTTTTTTGAAAAACTTTAAATGCAGCAAATTTAACATACACGTATCAGCATGCCTGTATCTGTTTGTAGCCTTGTGTGTTCTAGCCTGTTCGTTGGTAATCATGTCCACAATATCAGACTGGATCACCAACATCTAAGCAGGATGTCAACTATCCTCAACATCAGTTCTCCTGCAGTCATGGATTTAAAATAAAAAAACCTCAGAAGACTTTTTGGACAGATGAATGCTGGAGGGGATTTTTGTTGCTTCCATATTATTTGCTATAAGAAATGGCTGCAGTACAGTGTGGGCCTACAGCTGAGGAAAGAAAGATTAACTTTAAACTCCCCTCAGACCAGCACATCTTCATGGCTAAAGGCTATCTGAAAGAAAGACAGCACTGACTACATGCACATACACTACCTTTTAAGTTTTTTTTGTCAGTGTGCGAGGTTTTTTGACACCTTTCTAGTGTTTAGTTGGCTTGCAAATTTTTTTGGCAGCTTCATACATTTTTGTTATATTGTGTTATATAGTACTTCTGTTAAGTTTTTTTGTTAGCTTGCAAGTGTTCTGTTGCCTTGCTAGTTTTTAAAAAAAAAATCTACTTGCTTTTTTGTTAGCTTGCTGGTTATTTTCTAGTTTCTAATGCTTGATAAATTAGCCATCTTGCTAAGTTTTTTGTTAGTGTCCTAATTTCTAGGTTTCCTTAGTGTTGTAGTTTATTGTTTGGCTAAAATGTTATATAGATAGACACAGCCAGTTTGGCTCTGGTTCCTCCCCTGGTCCTTTGGACAGCATGTTTAAAAACATTACATTAACATTAATATTATTTATTACAGATTGGCTGCATTCACCAGTTGTTTTTTTCCCCAACATCTGTGGTGATTAATGGATGTTGATTATCTCAAGATTCCATGGAAAGGTAAGCTGATAAAACAGGATAAAAACATTAACCATAACTGAATCTGGTATAGCCAGCTGAGAGGTTATGTGTATATTTGAACAGCAAACTGATCTAGTAGCTGACTTACCACTGATCTGCTGGTAAGTGAAGGGAAAAAAAGAAAGGCCAACAACACTTGCAGTGCTGTGTTACAAAATGTTTTTTCCACTCCTCACATACCAGGTGGCACACTGGTGCAGTGGTGCTGTGCAGCCTTACAGCAAGAAGCTCTGGCTCAAGGTCCTCTGGTTTCCTCCCGCAGTCCAATGACACACAGACTGTGACTCTAAAACTGCTTGTGCCGTACGTCACTTTGGATAAAAGCGTCTGCTAAATGAAAGATTACACGTAAATGTAAGATTATAAGATGTTGTAGTCGATGTAATTTTAAGTGTGGTAGTGTTACCCTATATGAGTCTTGACAGATGTCAAAGTTTTACTGTGCCTTCTGCCCAGTGTGAGCTAGAATAAGCTCTGCTAATTATCTTCATTGTTCTGATCGCATAAAATGTGATCTTTTGAAAACTCAGATAATATGGTGGTGCATACTTTCTACAATGACAGTTTCCTTATATTAGATTTAAAAAATAGCAATGTATCACCATGCTTACAGTATTACAATATATCACATTATATTGCGTTGTAACCCCTGTATTATGACACGTATGGTCTTGCCAGATTCTACAGCCATAATAAACGTATATAGGCATATGTAAAAGTGGACCATGTCTCAAGGTGAGTTCACCAGAACTCCAGGCTTGTCCCACTATGAAACTGGATTAAGGGCACCACAGACTTCTGCTCTTGACAGCTCTCCTGCTGATTTGTTGAACCTTCAAAACACATGCTGAAATGTTGCAGTCTTAGGAATTACCAGAATACATACTGTTGTTATATTTTTAAAAAAAAAGAAAAGAAAACTTGCAAGAAAACACCCTTGTGCCAAACAAAAATTTGCATTTCCAACCATTTAAAAAAGTCTAAAACTAAAGGCTCATTTATGCTTTTGTACATATTTATTAAACAATATTCATCCTTTCAGTTGGCATGGACTTTAAGCAATACATCTGCTAGAGGTGTTTTATTTCAAGTCACTATGTGCAGAGAAGGAAATTTTTCGACTTTAGTTCAGCATCTTATGGACATTTTGAGGAATTCTGTTCTTGCAACAGGTACACCTACAAACTGAGAGAAATCAGGGACATAAAGTAAAAAATAATGTCATGGTGACTCATCTGAGTCTTTATTAACCTTTATTCCAAAGATGTAGTTTTTGTTTTAGACTGTTAAAAGTCTAACCATGACTACACTGTTAAAATGTGTACACTGATTTGTGCGGCAACACCAAAGCAATTTGTCATTTTATTGAAATAAAATTTCTCAACAAGTTTATGGCCAATTTTCCTAAACGGGCTTTTGTTCGCTTGTCAAGAATATTTATTATGAGTTTATTTAAACGTTAAAAAACTGACCCTGCTGGTTCTCTCTCAGGATGTTTTCTTTCCTTTCTCTCCCATTAAAATGAGTGTAGTATTGGCTTGAAACAATAGTGAATGGATTTTGCCTGTGGTCCACGGTCCTGGTGGCATAATCCCCTCATTTTCCATTCCTCACACAGCCCTCAGGCTTGATGGAGACTATTTTAGAGGTGGCTTTGGTCTGTGTAATAACATGCAACATCCCCTTTTTTTGTATTAGAAAAATCTATTCTAACATCAGTGCACCAGCTACCACTTAGTATAACCTATTGTATGTTTTGTGTGGTTTTCCTTCCCTTTTCCCCTCACAATAAGGTTTGAATTACTCTGCTCACTCGCTTGTTTCTTAGTCTTCCATGGTGGAGCACTGAATCAAACAAATCTCCTCAGGGGATGTGCTTCACTAACAGGAAGTGGAACAAGCAACAAACACGTGTGTTTATGCATGTGTGTGTGTCTGGGTATGCGGGACAAACACCTACACATGCACCCACCCACCCACACACACACACACACACGCACTGGGCCTGTTGAGGGTGAGAGAAGGAAATAGGGAGATTGATTGCAGAGGTTAAAGTTTTCCGGCGCTGTACTTGGTTTCCATCATATAGCCATTTTAGATTCACAAAGACCATTGTAACAAAAACAATAACAACTCAATGCAGGTTTTTTGTTCGGGATGAGGTGTATCCTGTAATGTTCAGCCTTGCAACCCAACATTTCACAGTAAATAATGGTGTGAGAATAAGAGCATTCATTACTCAGTCAGGCAGCACGCTCCCTTTTTCTGAGGTGCAGCATGTGTAACCTCCTGCACACTCGAGCAGGATTTAGGAATGAAAGGTAAGTTAATGAGTTCTGCCGGAGACAAAATTGTGGTTGAAAAAGGTGTGAGAAACAAATACATGTAGATAGATGGGCTTCTTAATGGTGTTTGCCTTTTGTACTGTGAAGAAGTTAGAATTAGTGAGATGAAAGAAGTCTTTTAGTTAAAGACCAATCTTTCTTTCTTGGCTGCTGTGTGAGTATTAAAGTCACACAATCTCACTGATTTAGTTTCAGTTACTTATATTAAAGGGATAGTTTGGATTATTTAATGTGGGATTGCATTTATCAATCATCAGTGTATTACCTGGAGTAGATGCTGGTCAACCCCCCCCACCCCCCCAGTTTGGACAAGCAGAGAGGAGCAAAAGGATGTATTCACACTTTGAGAATCTGAGGTCTATAGGATTCTTATTATCCATGCATTATGCATTTCAAAGTGTGCAGCAGCAAATGAGCAGCCAAATTTTCTGTGCAGTTTGCAGTTTTCCTTTGATATGCGAGACTCTTCCTGATCTATTTTTCCATTAACATGATGGCATAAGCATTGTAATGTGTGTAGTTGTGTGTGTGTAGTGGATGTGGACGAGCAAAAGAGAGACATGAAAAAAGAGAGAGCTGGTGGCTGCACTCAAAACAGACAGATGTCGGTGATCAGAGCAGGGGGATTAAAGTTTAATGGTGAAGTTGTCTAGTAAATGTCTAGTGGCAGTAAATGTACAGTTTGCCCACAAAAACGCTGCAAAAAAAGTCCAAGAAGTTCCTGTGTCTTGTCTCCCAGCTCCTGAGTAAAGTGAAGGGAGAATCTGTGGGATTAAGCCGGAGTGGACTGAGTTGATCTCTGGCTGTGAAGCACACTTTACTCCAGCTCATGTTTACACTGGTCAGACAGGGATGGAGCTGGTGCAGACAGCTGCATGGATTAAAATGAGACTGTTTCTGATGCGTGAGACATTCAAGTGAAAAACGTGTTTGAGTTGCTTGTGGTTGAGACAGGGGGTATGTGTACACTATATTTTCACAATAATACTTTACCATCAGACAACCTTTTCTGACAAGATGCCACAGCTAAATAAGCTAAATATCGGTCTCTCCAAACCAACCAAACTCCACTGGCAAAATCGATAATTTTACTTTGCAGAACACGGGAGTTGCTGGCCTACCTTTGCCTTAACCTTCCTCTCGTGTTAGGGTCGGCACCGACCCGTTTTCAGGTTTTAAATGCATAAAAGTACTACATAAATTTGTTTATTGCATCAAGACTTTTTGACTTTGTCAGGAACTTCCATTTAAACAAAATAAAATCAAAAAAATAAATTTTTACTAAATTATAAAATGCTCTGGTGAAAATTATGACCTTTGTGATGTTAGGGTCAGTTTCGACCCGGTTATAATATAAGATTA
>JAJHUR010115097.1:723-13473 GCA_027495735.1 Lutjanus campechanus | reverse complement strand
CATAGTGGTGAGTACATATTGAGTGGATTATCATCTAAGGGTGGAATATCGCTTTAATGTAAATACAGGAAAACAATTTTTTCTTGTTTATGTCACTTTATGCCACTCTTCCTCTCATAGTATCCACCAGAGGTGGGACCAAGTCATTGTTTTGCAAGTCGCAACTAAGTCTCAAGTCTCTGTACTCAAGTTCCAAGTCTTACATTTGGTGTTTCCAGTCATAAATAAACCATGATGAGCTCCTCACCAAGCTAATCGCCATTTTAACCACAGCTCGACTTTCTATTCTTTGTGCAACTTCAAATATTGAACAAAGCTGGAAACCGTTACATCCATCAGTTCATTTTCAACCAGCACGTTTTGCAAACTGCAGCAGAGTTCAGCTCAACCTTGTAGTTTTTGTAAATGAATGTGTAGTGATCAGCGATCAGCTATCACTACCACGGAAAGTCATGGAAGTTCATCTCCATCCCGCTCACACACCCCTCACTGTCACAGACACACCTCCACTCCTGACCCAGTGTCCGCCGTCGCCTCCTTCTCATACGGTGATGACAAGATTCCAAGATGGAGCTTGCAGTTCAACAAGGAAGCGGTGAAGCCGTCCTCCTGAAGAGAGAGCGTTTTCGGCATCCGCATTTAATTTTCGCCTAAAAAAACTCCACATTTCTCTCTCTCTCAACTGGACTGGACTCACTGTGAGGCGACGCCGGTAAATCTGAGTTATTTTATTTTTTTCTCTTTTTTTTCTATCTTCTCCTTTTTTTTGGAATGAACTGAACAGAACTGTTTTATTTTTGCATCAAACTGAACTGACCTGGTCTGAACTGTGAACAGGAAGTGAATTTTTGTTTTTCTTTTTCAATGATTTTCTTCAATACACGTTTTTGAACTAAATGCTATCTGCAGTGCAATTGTGTTGTTTGTGTATTTGTTTACTTTTGGTTGTGTATTTTTATTCTTAAAAAAGGTAAAAAAAAAACAAAAAACATCATGTGATGTGTGATGTCAGTGTATCCAGCTCAGTGCATGCGCTCGTTGAGTGGCTGCAGTAAATTAGGGAGCAAGCCAGTGCTGACGAGAACGGGAGCTCAACATAACACAGCAAAGGAAGCTGGAGGAGGTGTGGAGGACTGTGCTGCTAGTTTACCAAGTGTTTCCCTTGGAGTACCTGTGTGCGTGAGTGAAACTTAAACCGCACACGTCCTCAGTCACCATATTTACCATTAAACTGGTCAAAAGGAAGTTCTGTGTCTTCTGTGTCTGATCAACACACCGTGGCGGCGGCTATCACACCCGAACCACCTAGTCTCACCAACATACAGGCTCTGATTTTGAACCTTTATGTGTGGTTGACAAACTAAAAAATACTGAGAAAATAGTGTTAGGTGCTGACATAACTGGCACCCCAAGCATCCCCAGTCAGACCGTTACAAAGGAATAATCTTAGATATTTTTTTTTCCAACTGGAGTTAAGAAACATTAGTTGTTAATGGTTCTCTCTGGCAACTTGATTGGATGCTGTCAGACTGATTCAAACAAAGTGGATCTGGGAAATTAAGTATTGACTTGCTGAGACTAAATTGATTCAGTAGATGACAGGAAATGAATTGATTATTGGATTCGCATGCATCATTGGTGTTAAAGTCCAATTTGGGTTGCAAGTCTTTTTTTTTTTCATTTTGTCAGATTGAGTCTTAAGTCCAAGTCATGTGACTCTAGTCCACACCTCTGGTATCCACTATTCAGGAAATCCAGATACAAAACAAACACAACCAGAACACAGACAGAGTAATAAAGGGTCTGTTCTCACATTGATCATAAATGAGCTGCGAACATGTATTCAATATGCTTGTAAAACACAAACAAGACAAAGAGCCTACAGCCATGCTGGCCTCTGTGAGGCTGTACTTAGGCACAGCGGTGCTTTGAGCTAAATGCTAATAGCATGCTAACATGTTCACAATGACAGTGCTAACATGCTGATGCCAAGATAGCTTAATATTTACCATATTCACCATCTTAGTTTAGCACAGTAGCAAGCTAAAATCTACTCATTAGCACTGGACACAAAGTACAGCTGAGGCTGGTGTCAGTAGTGCAGGTATTTGGTCATAAACCAAAGAATTTAAGAAAATGAACACTTGACTTGATGGATAATGGAAAGTTAAACAATTAACAAAGTGATTACAATTCATCCTGAGGGGAACATGAATGTCTGTACTAGAATGTATGTAACAATGGGCACCATGTCTTCATTTCCTCCGCCAAAATGTCCGGGATACGAGCGCTGCCATCTTGTTCTGGTGCATCATTTGGAGCCACAGTAGTGACCAGCGTTGTAACCGCGGTATTGAGGCCCCACGCTTTTTATATCATCACTTACCTAATTAAAACATATCAGAAAAACGTAAACTTGAAGAAACGTCAGCGTGATAAGAACTGCCAAAAATGACAGAAACCATCTTTGGAAAAAAATTATTTGACGTGTACTTTGAGTTTTTAGTTTGGTCCACCTCCCATCTGCTAACATGGAGGGGGTGGGAGTTGTGACATGTGCTGCAGCCAGCCACCAGGGGGCAATGGAGATGTTGATGTTTTGGCTTCACTTTTGGGGAGGTGTCATGTTGCCCAGCTTTGTACCAAATGTCATGGTGATCCAATAGTGGTTGAGATATTTCACTAAAAATCCAAAATATACATGTCACGGTGACCCCAGAGGAAAAACCAGAGGATCATCACAGCCATCAAGATTCATCTTCTATGGGTCATGAATGTTTGTATGTATTCCATGGCAGTCCATCCAATAGTTGTTATTTAAGTCTGGACCAAAGTGAGCAGACTGATTAACAGACTTTGCCATTCCTTGAAATATTGGCAACCATGTTGTAAATATGTCTACAGTGGAACAGGCTGTGTGAAGACACGCCAATTCTGAAACACCCCCAGTGGCCCTGATGGGTTAATACTGCACTTCCAGAAAGTTGCAAGACACAGATTAAATTAAAGCAGAGGGGTAAGTATATAAAAAGTCAGAAAACAGATTTAATTTAAATTTGAAATATTGTCTTTTAAATTTTTGTATATTTTCCTGTATTGGTTTTAAATTGGGATTGAGATTTATTATGGAAATTACACAATTAATTTCACAAACCAATCATAAAAAAATCCATGTCAGTTGCTGTGTGGGTACAACAAAACTTGTCTTCTTCCGCTGCTGCAGCTGCTCTGAGTTTGAGCCAACTCAACAATGTTATATGACTCCTTTAACACAGACATTGATTTAACCTGCCACTCAAATCAATATTGGCTATATTTAGAACATTTTCCCTGCTTTACTTTGCTGTTGGACAGTCTGAAGCTGCCGTCTGTGCTCTCTTCAAAGCCACAAAACCATTGAAAAAAATTAAAAAAATAATTTTCCCTCGCAAGACTTGGGAGCTGCTGGTTCACCGCTGCTTCGATCCGCAGCAATTAACGTCAGTTTTGACCTGAACAAACGTCTAAAAACACCAAAGTCACACAATTACACAAACTACACAAACTAAGACAGACACAAACTCTCTACAGCTCCCTGTCGTGGTAAAAACACTGTTTCCGTCCACGTGAAGAGAGCAGAGACGGCAGCTTCAGTTGCGTAGCGTAAACTTGAACGCATTGTTTGTTTTTTAGGTGGTCCTTTGTGTAGGTGCTAAAATACATTTTACTGTTGCCCACATCTACAGCGGTCCACAGACAGCAGTGCGTTATTTAGCATCTGTGTTGGGACTCGCACTCTTGAAAAATGGTCTAAACAGCAAAATGAGCTGTTTTTGAACCGGGTTTTCTATTAATTCTGAATGTTTATTTTCAGATCGTTGCCCTTAATGTGAAACTCAAGTTTGACATCATATATGCATTTTTACGATTTTAAGCCAAATTTTCAGAGGTTTAAAGGTATCGACTGAAATATCTTAGTACCCAGTAGTATCGAAACTTCTCCAAATTTAATCCTTTTAGTAGCAATATCTCAAAAAATGATTGTTTTTATGGTCTTGCAAGTATCCTTTCGGTAACACTTAAAGGTTACTGGTAATTTTCAAAACAATACCCAGCCCTACCCATAATGCACAATTACAACGCCACACAATTACATCCTTAAACTGATATTTGTGTGTAAAATGAGTGGGGTGGTCCTTTAAGCCAGGTGCCTGCAGTGTTGGGAGAAGTTTAATATTTTTCTTGATATCTTGAGTGCATTAACATTATGTTAAGCTTCTTTTTTTTATCAACACCTAAGCAACCTTTTCATAAAAAAAAAAAAAAAACATCCTCCTCTCATTGCTGACTTTTCCATCACTCTGTAGAAGCAAGGTTTAGAGCCAGTGGCTTCAATAAATAAATAAATAAATAAATAGATAAGAACAGGCACAAATAAATGGAACCTGCAGCATGCGTGTGCACTCTGCGCCCTCAGAGATTTAAGGTGAGGTTAAACAGTTCGCTGAGCTTCTGTCTCTCACAGCCAGATTCAACAAAAACATTACTGAGTGGACGGTTAATCATCATTCAGAGAATGTTATTTTTCAGCGGATCTCCCTTTGAAGAGAATATTTAGATTTTTTTTTTTTCACTTTTAAAGAATAATGAATTTCTTAAAAAAAACAAAACAAACAAAAACAAAACATCAAAATCCATGACAGGTGTAACAACCTCTGGACTTGAGGGATCAAGCTCTAATGCATTTCTGACAACTCAGCTCATCTATCGAGAGCCAATTAAAAGCATGTATTTCAAACGATCTGTATTCAGGTCTCGTGACTTTGCAGTCAGCAAACATTTTCCAAGGACGTTCCCCTGCTGATTTACTGCCATAAAAATACACGATTTTCTACACAATCACAGCCCGTCAGCCCATAATTGTTTTGTTTGTCGTCTTTCTTTTCTTTCAAGCTCCCTATAATTGTTTGTTTGTTTTGTTGCACTCATGCAACAGGTCAAATAATGGGAATTATCAATGATAAATGAAATTTTGTTCGTGTGCTGATTATCAGGAGCAAAACAGCCCTTCTGTGTTGCTTCGATTCTGTCCAATAGACACACAAACACATAAGAAATCATTTGTATGAATCGCCGAACAGAAGGTAAAAAATGCAAAACGTAAAGGAGGTGAGATCACATGTGCATCACTGCTGTTCTTCTGCTACAGTTTCTCCTCTGATGAATACATTTGAATTTTTAAACTGTGAGAATTTCTTGTCAGCAGATGTGCCCGACTGACACGAGAAAAAAATTACCATGTTTGATTTTCTGGACATCTATATTCAACACAACCCGTATTCTTTTCTAGAAAGAAATATGACAGTGTGAGTGGTGACAGTTAGTCAAAAAAAAGTCAAACAGTCCACCGGTCTACGCAGGACCCTCGACGTTGATAGATGTCACAGTGGCCATGAAGCAACGCTGGAAAAGGCGGTCAGGGTCCGGGGGCTGGTTGTCACAGTCCAGCTTGCCCCTCAGGAAGTGTTTCCTGAGGCCTTGAGGGCCGGCGGGGGCGCCGGTATGACTCGGCCCTGGTGCTTGTGGACTCGATGTAGAGCCTGGAAGACAAAAAACTCTTTTAGACACTCCAGTTTATTACAACTTCTTTTATTTTGATAAGTCGAGGCCTTGTTTGCCAACCCCCAAAATTTGAGTCTCTTTCTTGAGACTTTGTTTCTTGCGTTTTTGGCGACTTTTAATGAATGAAAATAACAAAATAATATGCGCACTGCAACAGCATTTTATATTCAATACTTTTAATTCTCTGGAAAGAATACAGAGTCAGGCTCTCTGGCGTGAACTTGCATAAAACATAATATTCATCAGTTTTCTTTCATTCATTTATTTTTTGCCTTGCCCCTAAAAATTTCAGAGAGTCTGCTTTAGTTTATCTGCATTCTTGTCCAGATGGAAACTTTTGGGGTTGAGGGCTTATACACTCTGTGCAGTGCCAGAAACAGGTTGTGATCATAAAAAAAGTTGTCAAAGTTTGTGCTAAACTGGGAGAAATACAAGAGAATTCTAAACTGATGCTCCAGATGGTTTGTTACACGGAACCATCTGGTAAGTTGTCCTTTGAAACTGTTTGGAAAAGGGCGAGCACTTTCCAAAAAAATAAAATAAAAATACTTGCATGTATTGGATGAACCATCTGTCTACAAAGTCTAACACAGTCAGATCAAATTCTTGCCGGAGCCGGTTGGGAGAAGAGCGAAAACATCTTTTCTATCAAGAAAAGCCTACAAAGACGCAGCAGGTTCAGGTGGGGAAGAGGAGAGGCATGAAGCGGGAGAGGAGCAAGGGGGAAGTCAAGCATCAGTCAGCGCTCACCTCCGGAGGCCTGAGCGGGGATTAAGTAGGGTCAGACCCAGGAGCAGACCGGACGCTACAGTGACTCACTAGCTGGCTAGCATGCTAACTTCCGTAGATATTTCACCCCAGTTCACCCCTAAATCAAAAATACATATTTTCCCCTAGCTCATAGTGCTTATAGAGTAGTGCTATAGAGTCATCTATATTCATCTAGGTTGCTTTGGTGTGTGTTGCAGAAGTTCTGCAGAAATTGGCTGTAGAGATTGTTTGCCTTCTGTCCAATATAATGAAACTAAATGGCACTTGGCTTGTGGTGATCTAAGCACCAAAAAGTACTTTTGCAAAATTCAACAACAATGCATCTATCCAGAAATCATGACCCTCTTACTCAAAACTACCCGCAGACCTTGTTGTGAACACTTTCATGGTGGAACTACTTTCTTTCTATTAGATTAGACTCTTAAATTCTAAAAGACTTCCAGTAGATTCTACAGCAGAAAGAAAGTAGATTCTGCATGACAGACATTGCATCTAGGTCCGTGGATTATCTTGAGTAACTGGGCAGCATATGTGGGGGTCATGTTAATGCTGACAGAACTTTTAACACATCTCTGCTGGTTGCATCCATCAGTTCTGGTGGCATTGCAGTAGGTGCTTCACCATCCGTCGCCTGGTGTTGGTCTAAACTCTACTGAGAGCACTCTTCTAGTTTTGAATCTTTTTGCATGACTCTGCAACAAGCCTAAAGCAGTTTACAGCTCAGAGTAGTGGGATGTGGAACAGTGCCAGTTCATATCTTCCCATAATTACCAGTTCAGATGACCCAGGGTCTGACAGTACTATTACTTCTTGTGCGGCCAGAAAAATGTCTTACAATGCCCCCGCGCCCTCTTTGCTGAGTTTCTTTGAAGTTGTTTGAAGTTTTGGCAGTTTTATTCCCTGCATGCAAATTCAAAGTGAGAGTAGAACATCTTCCATCTGCTTTGACCTGCGAGCGAAGTGTCCTGAACACTCTGCATTATAGCATCAGGCTAATTTCCACTGTGGTCCATTAACTCGGTCCTTTCCCTACCAATGCGACTGTGAAATAAGGAAACAGAATGGTGACATGGACATAGCTTTTTCAGTTATACCTAAGCTCTTACCTCAGGTCACGTGCTCTGAATTTAAATGTAGAAAACCTGAGATACCGCACTCAAATCTTGTCTTCTGCTAATGAAAAAAACCTTGTGTGCTTTCACATCTTACCTTGCTGACTGATTGCAGCCTGAACTTGTTCTGTGCTCATTTAATACCTGTTATCATCAGTTTTCAAATTAGAAACTAACAAGCTCGCAAAGTCAGGTGAAGTCTGGAAGTTTCTTTCCTTCAAAACTTTTTGATCAGCAGTTAATAAATGTCAGAAGGTTGCTAAATAATTCAGTGTATTTTATTGACAGAACACACCCCCCTGCAGAGAGAAGGATCTGCAGTCAGTACCTGGCGCTCGCAGCGGCAGCCCGTTGTCCAGACCTCTGGGCTTGGTGGTGATGAAAAGGTAGCAGAGGACGCACAGAGTGATGATGAAGGCGAGGAGAACCACAGCTGCTACTGAGAGACCCACAAGAGCTCCGAGACTATAAAACAGAAAACAGAGACACAGCAGGAGCATCACCTTGTGACCAGCATACCATAGACTGCAAATAACCTACTGTAGATGTATACAAATGTATCCAACTGCAGCAATTCAAAGGTGGACATCGATTAGAATTGATAATTATTGCTGTGATGTGTTTCTTTCCTTCTTTTTTTAAAAGGGAAAATCTAATTGTCAACTTGGTGGGATTCTCATGTTTTGGTCAGTAATCACTATTGTTCATTGCTCGTCACTTATCTTATTTATTTGTTTATTTATTACAACACGGACAGCGAACATGAATAAATATTGCTGTAAATGTACCAGAGTTAGCCAAGAGGCTATTTTTCATCTGCAGTCCCTGGACAGATGTTAAAGTCACCCTAAAACTATATAGAGTGACAACCTCTGTGTCGCTCGTTAGCAGCCGCCTTTCTCAAGATATCTAAGAGCCTCCAAATTCACTAGTGGGGTATTTACTGACATATTTTATGTTGTAGAACAAAACAGGAAAATTAATTAAGCTTGTGTTAACCACAGACCTTATTTCAGGCGATCAACCCTGCAAAAACCCTTTAACTCTGAGACAAGGGACTGGAAGTGCTAATATGCTAACCTATTTTCGGTTCTTTCCTGCAGCACTCTATATAAAATAACAAGTGGACCTGCACTTAGCTCAGGGCTAAAAGCATTCTTTAAACCTTCTTAGCTCCAGGCCAAGGGAGCTGTTAGACTCAAGCTCACACTAACACAATCCTGGCAAGTTCCAAATTGGGCAAACCCTGACTTTAGTCCGGGGCTTTCCGGGCCTGTTCAGCTCTGAGTTTGCAGGGTTATCCTTTGAAAATCAACTACACACAGGGCTCAAAGGTACCACTGTCCTGAGTTTTAAGACTTGTTTCTGCAACACTCTATATAAGATAACAAATATAAGATGACAAATAGGGCTTTTCACACTGCACTTCGCTCAGGGCTAAAAGCATTCTTTGAACCCTCTTAGTTCCTGGTGAAGCGAGCTGTTAACCCCAGGCTAAAGGAGTTGTTAGCCTCAAGCTAAGAACGTCTTCACACTGACATTCCAAAATGGGCTAACCCTGACTTTTGCCTAAGGCTTGCTTGCGCTGTTCAGCGCTGAGTTTGCAGGGTTATCTGTTTAAGATTCAACTCATCACTGGGCAAAAAGGTGCAAGTGTTAAACAAAGCTAAAGGTTGTTTGAGGGACCTTGAATAATATGCTCACGTGTTTTAGGACTCATTCCTGTAGCACTCTATGTAAGATAACAAGTAGGGCTTTTCACACTGCACTTACCCCAGGGCTAAAGGCATTCTTTGAACCTTCTTAGCACCAGGCTGAAGGACCTGTTAGCCCCAGGTGAAGAAAGCTTTCACACTGGCACTATCCTGGCACATTCCAAAGTAAGAAAACCCTGACTTTAGCTTAAGGTTTGCTGGCCCTGTACAACACGCAGTTTGCAGGGTTTAAAAATCAACTAAACACTGTACCAATGGGCATTCAACCCACGGCTAATACAGTGGAGTGTAAATCTTATAGCCCTGGGCTTGTAGGTTAAACCTGGGTTAACAATGTATGTGTTTGAAAAGAGGCTAAGTTAACCCAGGGTCAACTCTGCAGTGTGAAAAGAAAGATAATTACCAGCACACAAGTCATCTCACCTCGCTGCTGCTCACTATAGCCTAGCTATACCATGTAACTCCTCATAAAACCATAACTTGTCATTGTTACATTTCTGTTTATGTGTGTTTTTCAACCAACCATTCAGCGTGTTAATTAGTGAGCTGTAGAGCTTCTGGTAAGTGGACTTTTTAACAGAAGCAGGCAGGCTGCTTCCCCCATTCTTTATGCTAATAGGCTCATCGATTCCTGGCTGCAGCTCCAACACACAGACACGAGTGTTCTCAATTTTTTCAGCTAACTCAAGTCAAGTAAGCAAAAAGCTTATTTCCCAAATAGTCAGATTCCTTCAGCTGAAAGCATCTCAGGCACACATCTTTAAATCTTTCCCCCTCTTTCTTTCCCTGTTCTACCCTCTGAGTCTTTCCCTGGTTTCTACAATGGAGCTAATGAGTTAATGTCATAATGGACAAAAACACGAGAATATCACCTAAGTTGACAAATATCAAAATTTCCCTTTAAAAGGGACCTCTGCCCACCAATTTTCACATGTAGACTATTTGTTCCTGTTCAGTTTTGTGCTCTTTGTGGTTATAAAATGATTGTAAAATGATGTAAAAATGATCCCAGGCATTTCAGAAAATGCAACCTGGTCTTGACACTGTATTGGAATATAGGTTTCTTCTCTGTTCTGTCACTTCTATTTTTCTTCAGAGGTGCTATTAATCCAGGCAACCTTGAGTCATAATGCTGTTGTTAGCTACACTGAGCTGTGAGATATATCAGTCCAACGCTTTGGTCCAGACAGAAATATCTCAACAGGGAGTGAATGAATTGCCATTCACTATTTAGTAGGCTGAATCCTACTGACAAGGATGATTAGGGCTTTAGTGCAAATTATGAAAAAAAAAAATTTAAAAAAAAAAAGTCATATTATGATTATTTTGACTGAACTCGTGATATGTGATATGAAAACTGGAAATGACCAGTTTTGCATTACAATTTTCATGTTCTCTGGGGAAAAAAATTAAAATTGTGATGATGTGATATTTATTGAGGTCTGTAACAAACAAAAATGTTTTCTTTCATCTGGAGAACATCTATCCTCATTATAATGCTGTTTTCTCACATTTTTCTTTTTAAAAAAAAAAAAAGTGATTTGGTTCTGGTTCTGCTATTTGGATATTGCACTTGGCCATATTGTGATTTTATTGCAATTGCGATTAACTGAGCAGCCCCAACGATGATCCCCCGAGTTTTCCTCTAGCACCACTCTGAGGTTGACGTTTGTTGACATTTTGTTTTGAGTGAAACGTCTCAACAACTACTGGATGGATGATCATGAAATTTGTTACAGACACCCACATTTCCCTCAGGATGAATTGTCATAACGTTGGTGACGCCCTTTTCACCCAACACCATCATCAGGTTAATTCTATAAGTTATCTAATACTTTGGTTTTTGACTCACTGCTTGTAGACTGTGCAGTGGTCGCCTGTTCTTTTTTTCCCCCCCATTTCACAGCATAGTCGTAGTGAGCAGCCATTTTATTTTTGAACATTGCTCAAAGTTCCCTTAATGCAAATCAAAATACACATTTTAATACCATACCTCTAATTTGGCTTTGAGGGACTACAGAGTTGGCATGTTACCAGTACTTGAGCAGTATACTCACCTTTTTAACCGAAGTAAAACAGGGGTCCTTAGGGTGTAGCTAAACTTTTTTATGCCTGATTGAATCATGTTTTTGTACAAATCTGATATAGCTGAGGGAAATCTGGGACACAACTTTTAAGGAACAAAAACACTTTCATTAAAAAATCTATTTTAAAACAAAGATGATTATAGAAAATTTTTAGACCTATGTTATAAGTAGATTTTGAAGGCTTTTAGCAAATTTTTAAATTGGTTGAACTTAAATAAATTTTCACCAAAAAAAAAAAAAAAAAAAAAAAAAAAAAATTAAGAGTGTTGGTATTAATAATTCTAATAGAACATGTCCCAACAAGTCCCAACTAGCAAAACCACAACCTTCGATCACCCACGCACTGGTAACAGTATCATTTACATGCTTACATGCAATATTCACAACCCAGTGGCACTGCACTTCACACAAGCTTCACATATGGCCCTCGTCCATACACAGAGCTGGCCTGGCTCGACTCAGTTTGACTCAGTCCATCAGCCCAGCACAGCAGGGGTTTGTATTTCCATTATAACAGGGTTACCTGATTGAAGGTGTGTCTTTTACCTGAAGATGAGCTCGAGGAGGCTCAAGTCGAGCGGCTATAAAGCGGCGGATAAACCGTTCATCGACGTCTCTAGTATAAACACACTGGTTCCTTAAATTCTTCACAGTAAAAGTCCCCTGTTGTTTTGCAATTGAAACACTTTTATTATGAAGCAGCACGACTTCAGCAGTAACTTAACATGACTCCGACACAGCTGAAAGCGAACATGAGACGGTAAAATAAAGCAGATACCTGAAAGTTCAAACAGCGACACAGGAGAGAAACGACATTTCAAGCCATAAGGTTCATCACGGGTTGGCGTCAACGCAAGCCCACTTGGAGGCGGGTCGGGCTCGCTTTGACCCCGCTCCAAGGTAGGTCCATCTCAGGCGCGGCGCGGCGCAGTTCGGCGCGCTGAAAGTTATCATGGAAATGCAATTTGGCGCGGTGCAGTTTGGCTCAGCAGGGCCAAATACGCCAGCGAAAAAAGGCCCAACAATGTTTCTACTCTCCGATACGGTGGCATTGAACTGCTTAAACAACACTGTCGTGGTAGAGGATGTAAATTCTTAGTTACTTAGAAGAGAAGCATTTTGAATCTATACCTTGGACACTGGCTCCAAAGGCTGACATGTGCTTACATGTGACTTTTTTGCCCCATTATTATGGATGTATCACTACTCTGGTGTAGACATTGTTCCCCCAGCTCATGGTTCTATGTCTGTGGGAGGGATGTTTACATGGGATTCTATTCGAAATACATTTCTCATTATGTATCACTACTTTTTTATAATAACAGATGCGCTTCTATAAAAACTATATATGTATACATATATATATGTATACATATATAGTTTACATATATGTATACATATATATATATATATATATATATATATATGTATACATATATATATATATATATAAGATGTGTATAA
>JAJHUR010115093.1:1009-16963 GCA_027495735.1 Lutjanus campechanus | reverse complement strand
CTGTCACTCAACGGCCGATGTCTCAAGATACATGGACGTTTAACGTTAATGTTAATCCAATCAAGGCAACACGGCAGCACTATAATGTAATATCAATCAATAATACTAATATTTAAAATGAAATACTGGCCGAAAATGTGTTTTCATCCAGTCGAATTTCCCCCTTATTGAGCTTTGGTGGGAAGCAACAACTCCAACGGGATGGCTGCAACCTCATTGGAGCCGAAGCAGCCGATTAACCCGCCCCCGAGTTTTCTTATTGGTTGATAATTGTGGCACATTCGTAACGCCCGTGTACAACTCGAGCGAGCGCTGAGGGGAAGTTGAGCGCACAGTGAGGGCAGGTCGAGAGGGAAAGAGAGAGACATCTTGAGCGAGTATGGTGCGGACCGCTCGCGCACCAAGAAGGAGTTTGTGAGAGAGCACACTTGTAATTTGTGCTCAAAAGTTGATTTGTGTGCTTGCAAAAAGTATTTTTCTCTGCTCAAAACATATTTTTCTGTGCTCACAAAATATTTTTCTGTGCTCACAACACATTTTTCTGTGCTCACAAAATATTTTTCTGTGCTCAAAATACTTTTCTGTGCTCAAGATATTTTTCTGTGTTCACAAAATATTTTTCTGTGCTCAAAATCTACAATTGCTTGCTCAGGATTGTGGCACAAATATAACTCCATAAAGTTTCACAAGAATCAAAACCCCCATACTCTAAAACCTTTTAAACCAAACTTGGAAATAGTACAGGGTAGATTTATTATAATTATTCATCATGTGATTCATCATTCAACAACACATTATTGTGGAAGTTGTAAACCCATTTTTGCTATGCACAAAAAAAATGTATGTAAAACTATATACAGTAGATTGATTGAATAAAACAATAAGTAAAAGAAATAAAATGAAAACAAACTAATTTCAGTATTGCGAGTATTGATTTATTGGGTAAATAAAGCAGTCTCACTGTCAGAGGGAAGAAGCTGCTCTTCAGTCTGGGCGGCAGCTCAAGTAGTCTGAAAACACATCAAATGTCTTTTATGTCGTTTTTGTCTTGTTACATCTTTTTTTGTCTTGTTGCTTCTTTTCTCTTTTTTTTAACATCTTTTTTGGCGTTACATCTTTTGTTTTTTGTCTTGTTATGGTTTTTTTGTCTTGTGTCTTTTTTCATCTTGTTACGTCTTTTGTCATTTTTGTCTGATTATATCTTTTAACTCTTTTTGCTTCTTGTTACTTATCTTTTATGTTGTTTTGATGTGTTTTACGTCTCTTTTATGTCTTTTTTATCTTGCTACATCTTTTTTCGTTTCATTTTATTTTACCGTGATGGAGATGTGTAATACCCATGACAGGTTCTCTGAGATGTTGATTCCAAGGAACTGAAAACTGTCCTCCTGCTCCACCTCAGCTCCACTGATGTAAATAGGGGTGTGTGTCTTTGCCTCCTTTTCCTCAAGTCTAATAAGCCAACCACTCATTGAACAGACCCTCATTGATTGACACCATATAAGTGAAAGCAGCTATACAGTTCTGAAAAGGTTTATTTTGTTATCACCGATGATGTGACTTCTGTTTTTGCTGTTTGTTATTCTCTGTCTCAGATTACTGAGACAAGGTGTGAGGGTGCCTGATGTCTGTGATTCATCACCAGAGGGGTGTTGATATATGATACAATACGAGCAAGAGGAGCCATGAATGAGTGTAATGCTATGTTTCTGCAATGACGTCCCAACGTTACTGAGAGAGTGTCAGAAAGGGAGTGTTGCTGAGTCTGGGTTGCCCTCAGTCATGTTGTGGTCCTGTATGTCATGAGCAGCAAGGTTGAATTACAACACTGAAGTTTCTTGTAATTGGTAACTTAAGCCCCTAATACAAGCCCACATCCCGAAGAAGTTGGGACATTGAGTAAAATGTAAATAAAAACAGAATGCAGTAATATCAGAAACCTTTTCAACCTATTTTCAATCAAATACTCTACAAAGATGAGAAATTTAATATTCAAACTGAAGAGCTATTATTTTTTGTAAATATTCTCACCTTCTAAATTTGGTGCCTGAAACACATCACAAAAAAGTTTTGATAGGGCCATGTTTGCCAGTGTGATACGCCACCTGTTTTATTTTAACAACACTCAGAACTGAGGACATTAATTGTTGAAGTTTTGAAAGTGAAATTCTTTCTCGTTCTTGCTTGATATACGACTTCAGCTGCTCAACAGTCCGGTGTCTCTGTTGTCGTAATTTGTGCTTCATAAAGCACCGCACATTTTCAATGGGAGACAGGTCTGGACTGCAGGCAGGTCAGTCTAGTACCTGAACTCTTTTACTACGAAGACACACTGTTGGAACACGTACACAACGTGTCTTGGCATTGTCTCACTGAAATAAAGAAACAAACCCAGGCAGTATCCTTGTAGTATCCTTTATACAATGATGTGGGTTTTTAATGCAGTTTTTAATGCAGTGCTGCATGAGGGGTCAGAGGTCGCAGACATTCATTGTTGGTTTTTGTCTTTGCCTCTTACATGTAGAGAATTCTCTGGATTCTCTGAATGTAATTGTTTATTGGGGCCATCAGGGACTCAATCAAGAACTTGATTTCCTGAGTGACATTCAGGGGTAAACCTTCATTGGGTACCTTCCTACCCTGGTGTTTTGCCCACTCACCTCCCTAGTTACTCTAATTACCAGACGCAGGACTGTGAGAGGTTTCAGAAATCCTGCACTTATCTGGTGGACATTGACCTCGCCAGTGGGACTGAAACATGGGGTGGATTTTGGGTTGAGGTATCTGTTAGAAGAACACGCACACTTGTGACTGATATATGGCTGATGATCAGTGTTTCAATTCAATAGACTATATGCCACGACAGAAGAAGCCAGAACTGCTGAGGGTGTCTTATAGTGAGACAGAAAAATAAATGCCAGGTTGTGTCATTAAACATTGGAGGGTGTTGTAATCCCAGTGTTGTAATTGGATACGGGCTTATGTCCACACATGACCATTTAAAACCGTCCTAGTAATCCCTTTTCTTTTCACAGACACCTGCAGTAGTAGGACAGAGGGATTATATACACTTTGCTGGAGATAATACAAGGACTTTAACAGGTAGGACTGTTTGTTTTATAAAAATAATGTATTGGCCCTGTGATATTAGTTGTACATTTTATTATCATAACTTTATTTATTAATTTCTGTGTGGTGTAGCTTGGACAGGGTGCAGAGGGGATAGATAATCACAGTAGTGCTTCAACAAAAACTCATCCTGTTGTGATAGGTTGAATTAATTCCCAGGCCCAATTTGGCCATAACTTTGATATTAAGATGATTTAGGGGATGGTACCTACATTTATTGCAACTAAAATGTTGGCCATATTTTAATAGTAATAAGGTCAAAGAGAGTCAAAGACAGAGATATTGAGCAACAGGCAAAACGATATTTTATAGGCTTAAGATGCTCATGTATGATGAGAGAAATGCTGATAGAGCTATGAAAGCTACAGAATATGTTAAGGAAAGGCTCTTTATGAAATTGTTGCGTACTGGGCTCAACACTGACTTTAAAAGTGACTGCCAGGCATCATCTTTTTGTTGCTCAAACTGAAAATATGGTTGCCATTTTAGTCATATTTTGAATAATTAAGATATTATGCAATCATAGTAAACTTTATCGTGAACCTTAACCTCGGGGTGGCCTGGTGGCACAGTGGTTAGCACTGTTGTCTCACAGCTAGAGGGTCCTGAAATTGAATCCCCCGCGGGCTGTGGGGCTGGGGAGTTTACATTTTCTCCTCATGTCCATGTGGGTTCTCTCCGGGCACTCTAGCTTCCTCCCACAGTCCAGAGACATGCAGCATAGTAGGTTAATTGGTGACTCTAAATTTCCCGTAGGTGTGAATGTGAGCGTGAATGGTTGTGTGTCTCTATGTGTCAGCCCTGCGATGAACTGGTACCTTGTCCAGGGTGTACCCTGCCTCCAGCCCAAATGTCAGCTGGGATAGGCTCCAAAATGGTTGCCGATAGCAATCTGGCAACTGCTACTGTCAAGCCCTGATGTCCTTTTTTAAGACAAAAGCATGTCAGATTGACTGGAAACAGACAATAACCAGTTATCATCTTCAGTGAACTCTTCAAAAACTAGAGCATAAAAAAGAGTGAATATTGGACTTGCATTCATTTAATTTTCCTTTTTGTAGATTTGATCAGTCTCCAAGTGATCATAAGTAATTAATATAGCTTTAAGAAGAAGGTTTTTGCTCATGGATCAGTTTTGGTCAAATGCTTAGTATTTTCTGAATGAAAGACTGTGTTTAGCATACACTTGCCCAACCAGTCTTTTCCTACTTTGGGTTTAAATTGCTAACCATTCAGCCCCAAGTATTACTACCATCTGTTTCAAATTGTTCCCTGTCAGCAAGCAGCCATGGTGGACGCAGCGGCAGCTGAACAGTTCCTGGATGCCAATCCGCAGTTCGCCAAGCAGTACTACGACAGCAATTTTCGGCCTAAGATTATCTCAGACCTGCTGGACAACAACCGGAAGGCAGCGGTGGACGTCAGCACGTTCCACGACCTGACAACGGTGGAGGAGAGTGAGATCCTCTTCGACCTGGTGCGGGACATCCAGGACAACCTGAACATGGAGAAGTCTGTCTTCAACCTCATGAGACACCTCAGCTTCATGATGAGGGCCGACCGCATGAGCCTCTTCATGTACCGTCAGAGGAATGGAGTGGCTGAGCTGGCAACCAGGTTACTGGAGATTTCTTTTAAAGTTTAAGAAGTTAAATTCTTTCAGTTTTAACAATGAACAAGGAATGTGATCACTAAACAGAGATTATTTATTGGTGTCGAAAATATCAAGGTTTCTGTGCAGTGAAAGGAATATATGTCTGCACACATACTCACATGTTGGTCTCATGGAAATAAACAGTTAAGGTTGGGAAAATAGTTTGTAAATACTTTGGAATCATTTTCAGCCAAATCTTCACAGAATCATACCGAGTGAATGAACACAGATTTACATACAGACTGGTACGGGTCCAGACACTAACATTTGGCTGCTTTATTGAATAAGGGAATGTTTGTGGAGAATCGCTGCTCTTTTGTACTCTTCATATTAAAGGACCAGTGTGTAGGATTTAGTGGCATCTAGCAGTGAGCTTGCAGATTGCATCCAACCTCACCCAAGCCTTAGGCCACTTAGGGTGCCTGAGAAACTTGCCACAAAAACCCCACAGAAGGTTCTCTCTAGAGCCAGTGTTTGGTTTGTCCGTTCTGAGCTACTATAGAAACACTGTGGTGCAAATGGTGGCCTCTGTGAAAGAGGCTGCCTCTGCCCAAACCTCTCGATTCAAACGTAACTTATTTTGAATATTGTATTTATTTAGGGCATTTTACACACTACACTAAATAAAATCCCTCCCTCTCCCCTTTCAAACCTGTCCCTACAGCCAGCAGCCTGTCACCTGGGCCACATTCAGCCCTGACAAAATGTAGTCAAATGTTTATTCAAACAGAAACTGTTCTGTGTTGAACACTCTGCTGTGTGCAACACAACACCTTTTCAGTACAGCAGAGTTTATATACATGACTCTGCTGTTTGGGTAACAACTGTGCCACACCCACCAAATGAAAGAAAATGTATCTCAAAGCCCGTTGAACACCTTTGCCCGCCATTTTGAGGAAACATCCCGTTCGATTAGGAAACCATAGCAAACTGGTGTACACCGTTTTCAGACTGAACATGCCCCAGCGCAACACTGTCGCACAAAGGATGTCGATGTTGATGCTTCACTTAAAGTTTTGTTGTGTATTGTGCTCACGTTAGCTGTGGCTGCTGTGGGGGATTTGGCCTTCAGGCTATGAAAACAGTGCACTCTTTAGGTTTTAGAGATACTGTGTTTTGTGTTTGGTAATATGTGTTGCCTTTGCCAGCTTTGCAATTCACATTACAAATATTGCAGAAAGTGTTTTCTGTGTTTAACCACACTTGTGACTTCTTCTGGCCTGCTATTGCCCTGACTGTTTCTCTCTCTCTCTCTCTCTCTCTCTCTCTCTCTCTCTCTCTCTCTTTCTCTCTCTCTCTCTCTCCCTCTGTAAGCTACATTTGCTCCCAGGTATCAAAACTTGGAATTCTGTCAGTACTTTTAAAAGTACAGAGTTTGGTACCCAACCCTACTTATGAATATTTTATTCCAATCCTGCTATATTCTGCCATTTTGATTGTTCTAATATTCTACTTCATCTTTACTTCCAGGTTATTTAATGTCCATAAAGATGCATCATTTGATGAATGCCTGGTGCAGCCTGACAGTGAGATCGTGTACCCGCTGGATATCGGCATCGTGGGCCATGTGGCAACCAGCAAGAAGATGGTCAACATTCCTGATGTGACTGAGGTAGATATACATGACTATTGTTTGTGTGTGTGTTTAATGTTGATGAGTAATGTGGTACTGACGTGGGCATCAGCACCACATTACTAGTTATATAATCCATATACAAAATCCAAAATCTTCCCTCACATACGTTTATGGTGGAAGTCTCTTCCTGGGGATCTCAGACAGGCAAACTCATCATCCTCTTTTAAAGTGGTAATAACATTTCTGCATTAAAATGTACAAAAACTGCTATACCCCATGTTTAAACTCAAAGAAATCAAAGAAGAAGAAACGAAATCAGAAAACATGACTGAACGTTCCATGAATAAAACTTTTTATAAAATTATCATCTAACTGTCTTTTATAGTTATTGTCTGAGCATGATTTCTGCCTGAGGCACATTAGATAGATTTTCATCGCAATGGTTGCTGATTAACAATGAAGACAACAACTGCCATCATTCAACGTTGCTTCACAACATCATCAAACTACTTCTTTTGTCATTGTTTTGATGTGAGAGAGACAGCTTGAAATCTCTTATGAAAAGTCACTTTTATCTCATGGCTTTTTCTTAACTGGTGGTATTATTAATTTCATTATTTTATCTTATATTTTGGATTATTGTTTTTTTTTTAAACTATAAAGTACTTTGTAACTTTGTTTTTAGAGGTGCTACATCAATAGTTATTATTTATTAGACACATAAACATTAAGTGCACCTAAAAACATGAACTGAGATGTAAGCTTTTGCAAATGACCCCTTCACATCCGAAAACGGTTGACCCCTGTGAGAATGAAACCATTTCTCCCCATGCTGTTGCCAGTTCTACCTGTTGTTTTCCACAAGATCCTTCCACAACTCAAAACCTGATTGGTCATGTAATTGAGCATCACAGAAGTAACAAGTAACAATCACCTCTGTGAAAAAAAAACGAAAAAAAACAAAACAAGACAAAGCATTGAATTATAAATGTTGCTTATTGCTCAGAAAACACTCGAATCCCTGTTGTCTACTGTTGCTCTGCCTCTGTTTGACCACCAGATGGCGACAGGACACCACAGTGTCCCTCACTCTAATTCCCTCTAGTCAAAGCCAGCTCAATCTCATTACAGCCAATACCTCTGACATTTGAAAATGGCTGGCAAGCTCACAGTATTCCCATGTACATTTCAAGTTTGTCATGCAGATGCACCAACTTCAGTCACACCCCCTCCCTCCTACACAAACTGTGACTGTGACATTTACAGTTAATAAAGCAGCAGCTCACTCCACATAACTGATGGATTACAAGCTCTCCTCTGTATCAGTTCAATCACTTCCTTTCATGGGAGATTAGAAACCTCAGCTGCTGCTGTACGAACAAAACACACCCGGGTTGATTGTTCCCTGTTTGGTTTTTATCTATCGGTTCTGCAGCCAGGCCGGCTGGTTGCATCTTCAGTGTGAACATCCGCAGAACAAACATCATCGCGCTGTTCAAAACCTCTGTCCGTCAAGCAGCCTCACACAAACACATGAAAGCATGATGGGAAATGTGGCAACTGGAACTATATCAAAGCCTTCAAGCCTCGTCTCCCCGGTCGAAGGAACAGCTAATGTTTCCATATAATTGGCTGGCTTTATGATGCTAATGCATCGAGGATGGCCTTTCATAGTAATGCAGAGACAGGGAATCACTGCAGTTCTGTGCTCTATTTCCATCCCAGTCCAATGCAGTGCAGGCCAATCAACCAGTCAGGATTCTTGTAGGAGGAACGTGGGGATTATATGTCAGTGGGATTATATGGTGAGCAACAGCTGGCTTCGTCCCCCTCACTTCTATCAATGCCTCCTTCAAAGTGAATTTAATTATCACATAATTTAGAGTAGTAACTCTGTCTGTTATTTGAGGTGTGGTTACTTGAGAGGTGTGCGTGAGAGGAACATGGAGTGTATGTGGGGGAGGCTGCAGATGAAGCCGGTTAATCTGTCCTGAATTAGAGCGATCCCAGATTACTCCCAGAGGTCACACAGGCCCTGAGCCTTTTTCACAGACTCAGCACTATAACACACCTTTAATCTATTCTGTTACGCTCTATTGTTTCCATTTTTTTTCTTTAGTGCAGCAGGAAATCCACTTAATGTGTCCTAATCCACGAAGCAAATTAGCCAAATCTGTGTGCAGACTTTATATTAAATTATTTATGTATTTATTTATTTGGATAATGTTTAAGTATTTAATATTTTTAAACATTCAAAGTTGTGCACTTCAAGTTTCTCATCTCACTGCTCAGTTTAGTTTACTATAGTTATTAACAAATTGATGTATAGATATAAAATCAGTTAATCTCTTCATCTCTCTTATTCAAGTCATGATCAAAGACATTTATTTGTCACATACAATTTTGAGTACAACAGCAATAAGATGAGATTGCCTGTATATGTGTATATGTGTATATGTCCAGGACAAAGTAACAGAATATCAATATAACAATAATAACAATGATAATAATAATAATAATAATAATAATAATAATAATAATAATTATTATTATTATTATTATTGTTATTATTATTATTATTATTATTATATTATTATTATTATTATTATTATTATTATTATTATTATTATTATACAGAAGAAAATGGTTTCCAAACTGGAGGGGAGGCCCAACTAGGAGGGCATAGAGCCATTGCAGGGTCAGGTATGGATGACCAGGGGAGAAATATAGAGTGAGACAAAGTTAAATGAATATGATTTATGTAAGAGAAATAAAAAAACAAGAGTTTATTGATGCTATCATGCTCACCTTTATTTTACAAAAAATCAACTTGAGTCCCCTGCTTCTTAAGGGGAGCATGCCAGAAAAAAACATTTAGGAACATTTAAAAACTGAGTTATAAATATATCATTTGTATTTTTTTCATTTATCAAAATACAACTTGTGCTCAGGTTATGCTTGTAAAGTGTAAAGGTGGGCAAAGGTCAAGGCAAAGGTTTAGCTAATAACAAACCGGATGAAGACTTCTCTGGGCTTTAGAGGGTCAAAGGTCATCCAGTAACAAGCTGTCAAACTGCCCAGATCTTTGCAGCAGGTTCATGTTTAAGCTGCATAAGGTGCAGTTGAATCAGCTACTGTATGTGTGCTGATCTGGGATTTTCCACTTCATTTCCTGCTGACTGCTACATATCAGAAAAACAACAACTTGAGACATACAATGGATGACTCCCTTAAAAAAAGTTAAATTTGTACAGGGAATGAATTAGTTAATATAACACACAGATTATGATAGCCAATAATTTGTTCTTGTAAAAATTGATTAAAAAGACAATTATTGGCAAGTGCTCACTTGCATATGCTCCTACAATGGCAGCAGCTGTTTATCAATCTGTGTGTGTGTATGTGGATTGATCTGAAGCACCTGCCTGATGGGAGGAGCATGAAACAGAAAGCAGAGTGCTAATTGCTTTCACATATTTACATGCTTCTTGTGTAAATAGGCAGCAAAATAACTTGTTGCAGTAGCCCATAGCACTTTATGAGCATTATCTGCCCCACAACCATACAGCTACAGGGGTCAATTAACCTGGATGACTGGACTTTTAATTACTTTTTAATGCCAAAGAGTGAACAGGCTGCTACAAAAGATGAAAAATGAGACAGTTCCCATGTCATTCGTTTGCCTCGATCAACCTGTGGCAAGCATTGTGAAGTGCCTCGGGTCACACTTTCCCGGAAAAATGACACTGGCATGCCGTGTATGACGTGTGAGCTTAGTCCCAAGTGCTTCCATTCAGATAGCTCCTACACAGCAGCAACAGAGCGTCACGGTAACAGAAATGGAGTCCGGTAGCAAGTGACCGGCAGCCTCCACAACACAAACTGCAACACAGACTCCCTGCAAGCCCAAGAAGAAGAGGGTAATATCCACTGAAGCCTTTCAAGCCAAACGGGAATTGGACCGACGTCAGGCGAAAATTGTTACATCAGCAGTGCGTTGGAGTCATGGAGGGAGCTTCACTCTGTTTTGAAGCTCCAAATCGACGCAGATGTGGCTTTCTTCCTGTTGGACAGGTAAGATAACATTACAACACAGCATGTGAAAGAGTTGTTTGTAAATAATTTGATATTGTGATTTTCGTTGTCTTGTTACCGCAGGTTAGCCAGGTTAGCTTTCTTGCTAACGCAGCTGAACTGCAATGTAACTAACGTGGCACTATGCTGTATTGAGTGGATTACGTCAGCTAATTCTTTTGGATTCTTGGGGCTAATATGGCTGGAAATTTGGTTGGGTTGTTTGAAAATTACTTTGTCAGCTTAAGTTACGAAGTACATGCCAGATCAATGCAGCGTAGCTATGTTACAATTAGCTTGCCTGCATGATCGCCTGTTATCCCTGTCAATGCAGCTTACTATCTGAATTGATATATTAGTTGGCTTGTTTGTTTTTTGTTTTTTTGTTTTTTTTTGTGGTCCTGCTGACAATCAGAAAAACAAATGGGACCGAAAATATGAGCTTCATGATGGAGCCAGCTAGCTGTATTGGTTCTATTGTAATGTCAGCTGATAAAAGTAAATTGCAAATAGCGAGCTAGTTAGTAACATGGAGCCAATGGTTCAAATAAAATCTAGGAACATTATAGAAAGAACCGTTACTCTACTCCCAACTATATCTATGCCAAGTAAGTGTCCAGGTCTTAGTCATCCAGCATCAATAATTGGAGGAGAATCTGACCGGTTCTTCTCACAAGGAGCCACTGTGTTTGATTGTGAAATTCAGGGCTACAAATCATGCTGTGTAATGGCTCCTCTACTCAATCTCCTTTTCTGTGGATTATATGTCACTGTAATTTCATTTCATTGAATTTCATCTGCCTGATTTCTCTTTTCTGCCAATATGACACACACTTCATAGATTTCTGCTGATGTATAGTCATGTAATGAATTCAATTAATTAATTTTAATTCTTGTTTCTCTCTCTCTCTCTCTCTCTAACTCTCTCTCTCTCTCTCTCTCTCTCTCTCTCTCTCTCTCTCTCTCTCTCTCTCTCTCTCTCTCTCTCTATTAAGGAAATGACTTCAGCTACATGACAGACAATGGGCGCAAGAGAATTCCTTTCTCTTTTTATTATAAAGATCTATTGTACAAAGAATAAATAAATGCACAGACACTGTAAAACTTGTGAAAAGATAGAACATTGAAAAAAATATGCATTTTAGTTTAATAAATAAATGAGCTTATATTTTTTTTAAAAATGTATTTTTTCTTTGTACGTAATGAATTCACACTGGAACCAAACATATTTTCACACAATATACAGCAACTTAAAAAAAATCTTTTAGGTAATGAGGTCACACAGGAAAACGTTTTTTGATTTCATCTAAAGGGTGCCTCCATATAGCCGAAGGGGGTCTGGGAATTTGTCTCTGATCTGCCAAACACAGCAGCTTGGTGTCACCACCCGGTGCCCAGTTCCCAGACGTCTGTGTTGCCAGATGGTGAACTGGCGGTATGCACTGTAGCAGTACCCCGGCCCCTGCCCCTTCCTCTGCCCCTTCTCATCTTATAGAGCTGCTGCATACTCTTCAGAACTGGAATCCTGAAATGAAAAGTGTATAAAATGACAAGTTTCATTGTGATACATTCTGTATTTAATGTATGTTGATTGACAGTAACAATAAAGTAAGCATTGTAAGTGTATTTATAGGTTACAGCAAAGTAAACTACTATTACTCAAGAAGTGATGAATACATAAACTATGTTACAGGATGTTTTTAAAGCGATATTCCACCCCAGAATAATAGTCCACTGAATATGTACTCACCCCTATGCTGATGTGAAGATGGGTGAAGATCTTCAGTTCACAAAACAATCCTGGAGTTTCAGCAGAAAACAGGGTTGCAGCTAATGGCAGTGAATGGAGACCACGGATAAAATGTAAAAAAACAGAACACAAAACAAAGACTAAATGTCTCCATCCTGCTCGTGTGGTGTAATCCAAGTGTCCGTGAGCCGTTTCATATATCTTGCGAGATGGATCGCGAGACTGTATATCTCTTAATGGATGCATGTGTGAAAATATTGCGAGATATACGAACATTATGCCTTCAGTAAAGAATATGAATATTGGCTGATGTCTCATTATCAGGTTTTCTAAACTGGCATATCAATCTTGGTATCAGCCTCAAAAATTGCTCAGCCTATAATAATTTGCTTGAATAATTGTAATTTAATTGAATTCTGCATCAAAGTATACATTTTTCGCTTTTTTCTTTTCAGCCAGGAAATAAGATCAGAACAAAAACCCACACCTTTCCTTTGCCAAATCAGAACTCTGTCACCAACTTTGGTCTGCTAATAGTCACTCTCTGCAGGTTTTTGCTCCTTCTTGAGAGTTAATGAGCCACTCTTCCTCTGTTTCACTCCTGGAACAGCACAGTTGAAGACCCCTGCTGCACAGGGGGAGCAGTAGGTGGAGTGTAGCAGAGGGCCTTGAGTTTGCAGATAATGGAAAGCCTGTAGCAGCCTTTAAGGATAGAAGGAGTGCGTTCATCAAAGCTGAGTCTGGAGGTTTTGAGGGGTGCAGGGTCATATACTCTTGCTCTCTGTCTTTTCTCTTCATAGAGCCCTCACTTCAGTGACTTTGTGGACGAGCTGACCGAGTATCAGACCAAGAATGTCCTCGCCATCCCCATCATGAACGGTAAAGACATGGTGGCTGTCATGATGGCCATCAACAAGTTGGACGGGCCACGCTTCACTACAAAGGATGAAGAGGTAACACCGAACACTGTCAGTTCTGGAAATTGACCCTCAGTACACTCCAATTTAGTGTTTTATTCATTTGGATAAAATGAACTTTTCAGCTTTATACAGCACTTTTCTAAACAAACAAGTACAGGAAAAAATATGATTTCCTCAGCTTTCATGTGTTTTCCTTTTACTTATTTTATGTCACTTTTCCAAGCTTGCTCTGTTAGTAACTGTCTGCCTAACTGGACAGTATTCTAACACATAAACCTCAGTCTGCCAAATAATCATTTATGAGCTCTGTTATAAATGCCACATAAAACTATATGATGTAGGTGTAGCCTCAGTTGGTCTGTCAGATTTGCTCCTACACATGCTTTTTACAGCTAATCTGCTGTAGTTTCTTGCTTCTTCTGTGGTATTTTGGGAATATAAATCCCAGGACTCTGTTGTCAAGTTAATAACATGTAATGTTTTATAACTTTATAGAATAACTTATTTTTTCAATTGTGATGTGTGCTGATTACAAGATGTAATCGAGAAATCACTAAAAGTTGAGTCATTAAATTATACAAATTTATAATCTGCATTTAGATCCAGATGTGAGTAAAAAGGCACATATTTCAGGATTTTTGGAGAATATCTAAATTTTCTCTGGGAATATTAAAGGTGAAAAATATCAAGTCAGACTACTGACTAGAAGTTTAATCGGACCTGAAGAGGCCTCCTTTGTACCAAAAAGTAAAAAGACAGGAAAATGACACAAGGGTGCTGTGTAGCAGGTGGCAAAACAAATAAACATATAAATCCAGTGGTGAACCGTCACTTTTAGAGCTGGGACTCAATCTGGCCAAAACTTACCCAGATACACCAAAAATACAGAAAAATAGAAAATGGATTTAGCTGGAATAAGCAGCAGACAGCAGGTAGCTTGTGACATGTGTTTGTAGTGTGTAGTTGCCATATACAAATATCCAGTAGAGGGCAGCAAACACCACACAATGACAGCAGAATAAGTAATGTTTTCTGTACTTAAACTTGTATTAAACAGTAGATGATTGACATTTACTCTGTTACTGTTGTTTGGATCAGTTATTATTAAGTTTGCGTTTGATATTAAGAGCTGTAATAATCCATATGAATCATTGTGAGTTTCTTATTTCTCTGTTTCAGTCCCACACACACAGTTACATGTAGCACAGATCTCCAGTTCTATTATTTCTGTCTACCAACACAGCTCTGTCTGCTGTGCTGTTGGAAGGAGCTTAAAAAAAAGATTCAAGTGTCTGAAAATTGTTTTCTAACAGACTCGGGGACGAGCGAAATCTCAGTCTAAATAACACAGTCCTTTGCAGATTCTCTGCTACACTGTGAAAGTCATCAAGTTAGCCACCTAGCAACAGCATCTTGACTGCTTCATCTCGAGCAAAACATCTCTGTTCTTCATGAAGGCCTAAGCAGGTTATTTTTGGTCGCACTCACTGTAAATCAAAATGTGATTGGTTAATTCCTGTCCTGTCACTTTCTAAACAAACACAGACTGTGTCCTTCTGTCCCACTGATGAAGTCCCGACCAATGAGTGAGCCAGATCTAACCTTTCTCTGCCTAGAGACAACAACAAAAAATCTGATTAGATACCTTTGTTTTGCTGTTTTCTGGACAGTGACCCTTTAGTTTCTGAAGAAAAGTTGATAGAAAATGAAGTGTAAATTTGAATTAGAAGAGAACAGCCTACTAATTACATGACATAAATAATGTAAATATAAAATATAATATATTTAATAGGGCTGTTAAACGATTAAAAAAATTAACTAGATTAATCGCAGTACTACTCTGTGATTAATCGTGATTAATCCCTGACAGGCCACCGTCCGTCATAGGAAACACTCGCGGAGTTACAACTAGTCTGATTGTCACTGTCACTGACTCTGTCAAACCAAGAGTTTAACAGTGTTTTACACTCTCGAGTGTGATCAAACCACCGATCGCAGCGAGTTTTACCCACGGGCAGAGTCCGACGGCTCTTCACCGGGCAGCGGGTGGGATGAAGCTGCATTCAAGATGGAAATACGAGACAAGCCACATCCCACACTGATTCAAAACGGGACGCGCTATTTAATCCTCAAATACGGGACGATTCTGTATTTCAGCAGACGGGTGAAAACTCCAGTGGAGACACAGACCACAGACTGTATACACAGACAGACTCTACCTAAGTCACGTGACGCTATTAATCGTTAAATTTTTTTAACGCATTATTGTTTAGAGATTAATCGCATGCGTTAACGCCTTAACTTTGACAGCCCTAATATTTAAATTTAACATTGAATATAACATATAACATGAAATAGTGATATGTTAGCCCTTCTCTTAAGGCCTAGAAGGCCCTCAGGGTTCCCTGCTGTATAAATCCATACAATCTCTGGTTCCCCAAACTTCCTGGAAAGGAAAGGATAATAAAAGGAGAGCACTGACAATGTATGAACTAGGGTTGTGCCGATGGGCGATCCGATCGTATATTGGCGATTGAAAGGATGAACAGCGATAGTTTTTTTCCCTTGGCGATATTACCAGAGGTTGTGGCTAACGCACAGTTAAGCGAGGGAGGGGAGAGACAGACAGACAGACAGATAGGCAGAGAGACAGACAGGCAGAGAGACAGAGAGAGAGAGGGAGAGAGAGCGTGTGTGTGTGCGCGCGCGTGCATATGACGGTGGAGCTTACTGCGGCTATAATTAATTGATTAACAAGAACAAAACACCATGAATTCAAACACTTCTGACCCTTAATGCACTAGATTCATACTTTTCCAAATGACTTCTGGGTTAAATACTGTCAGAGATG